>PVJS01041002.1:0-18166 GCA_004027185.1 Glis glis
GGCAGTGCAGGTGCTCATGCGGCCTTGCCAGCGAGGGCTGGCAGTGCAGGTGCCCATGCGGCCTTGCCAGCGAGGTCCGGCAGTGCAGGTGCCCATGTGGTCTTGCCAGCGAGGGCTGGCAGTGCAGGTGCCCATGCGGTCTTGCCAGAGAGGGCCGGCAGTGCAGGTGCCCATGCGGCCTTGCCAGGGAGGGCCGGCAGTGCAGGTGCCCATGCGGCCGTGCCAGGGAGGGCCGGCAGTGCAGGTGCCCATGCGGCCTTGCCAGGGAGGGCCGGCAGTGCAGGTGCCCATGCGGCCTTGGAGACTGAGGCCTTAGTAGAACCGGCTTGAGCCCCGGGCATGCGGTGCGGGTGGGCGCGTGGTTCCTAGCAGTGTTGGGGACCGGGGACTGGGCCCCTGGACGAGAGGCCGCTCGAGACTCTGTTGTGTCACCAGGGTGACGGTGTGAGTTCTTTGCCCTGTGTTTTCTGGGTCCTGGCTGGAGCTAAGACATCACTGGTCCGTTGACGGTGGCAGTAGGCGCTGCGTTTCAGGCGACAGCCCGGGCCACAGAAAATGTCCATTTGACCCTCCCCAGGACGCAGTGCCCTTCAAGGCAGAGCCGAGCCACAGAGGCCCCGTGGGCGGCAGCGAGCCCGAGCCTGTGTACAGCGAGGAGGCTGCAGACTACGCGGAGGCTGGTGGCCAGCAGGGCCTGGCCTACGCCCCGGAGGCCGTCTACGAGAGCGCGGAGGCCCCGGGCCACTACCAAGCAGGTACTGGGGGAGGGACTCCCTGAGCAATCCCACCCACCTCAGGTCCCCGGAAGGAGCATCTTCGGGGTTCTGGTGGCCTCGCTGACCACCCCTCCCTGGGTTGCGGGCTCCTCATCTCCCTGCTGGGGACAGCTCTAGACACTTCCCCAGTGCGCAGCGACCCGGGTCTGTGGTCCTGGAGCGTCCCTGCTGCGCTGGGGCGGGTGGGCCAGAGCCTGGAGCGTCTCTGCTGCTGTGCATGTCCTCTGGACGTGGCGCGCCCGCCTGCTGCAGGGCAGACTCAAAGGCCAACCGTTCCTGCACTTGGGAGACGGTGGGGAGGCTCCACTTAGATGAACAGTGACACTGGTCTCGTCACACCGGGATGAGTGAGACACTGCGTCTCGTGCTCCCTGTTGCGCTCGGAGCCCCGGGGGTCGGCACAGAGTACGAGCTGCTCTTGGTTTGAGAACATACATCAGGGCAAGCTTCTTACCTCAGCGGGACATGGGGCATTTGATCGCCCTGTCACTTCCCTTGTCTACATCAGCGGCATGTGACCCTCCTGAAAATGCTGAACATTCAAGTTTTATTTATTTATTTATTTATTTACTTATTTATTTTTGTGGTGCTGGGGATTGAACCCAGGGGCATTCTACCTCTGAGTTACGCCCCCAGCCCTATTTTATTTATTTTTGTGTGTGTGGTACTAGGGATTGAACCCAGGGGTATTCTACCTTGGGTTATACCCCAGTCCTATTTTATTCTTTTTTTTTTTTTTTGGCACTGGGGATGGAACCCAGGGGCTTTTACCTCTGGGCTACACCCCCAGACCTATTTTATTTATTTGGAAATAGGGTCTTGCTAAGTTGCTGACAGCCTCACTAAGTTGCTGAGGCTGGCCTTTTTTTTTTTTTTTGCACTACTAGGGATTGAACCCAGGGGCATTCTACCTCTGGGCTACACCCCCAGCCCTATTTTTTTATTCTTTATTTTGGAACAGGGTCTCACTAAGTTGCAGGGGGCCTCACTAAGTAGCTGAGGCTGGCCGTGAACCTGTGATCCTCCTGGCTCAACCCCCCAAGTACTGGGATTACAAGCAGGCGCCACCATGCCCGGCTTTTATTTTTTATTTGAAAACAGAGTCTCACTAAGTTGCTGAGGGCCTCGCTAAATTGCTGAGGCTGGCTTCAAACATGTGGTCCTCCTGGCTCAGCCTCCCAAGTATTGGGATTACAAGCGTGTGCCACCACATCCGGCTAATGTTCAAGTTTTAAGTCATACTCAGAGTGGTCATGACTCCCATCAGGAATGCCATGTTCCTTGGGTGGTGTCAGAGTTGGGATCCATGGTCTTGTTGTTTCTAGAAAGTGCCGGATTCCCTCCTATCCTGATACCTGCCTGGTTGGCACTCCTCCTGTGACCTTTCTTTCCTGGCACGGTCCCTCACCTGAGACTTGGGAGGCATCTGCAGAGCAGAGCAGGTGCGTCTGTGGGCCGGTGGTCGCTTAGCTTCTCTCTTGGTTTTCTAGCAGAGGACGCCACCTACGACGAGTACGAGAACGACCTGGGCGTCACAGCTACCGCCCTCTACGACTACCAGGCTGGTGAGACTCCCGCTGCCCGGGGGGCGGGTTACAGTGCGAGCCTGTCTCCTAGGAATCCGACTTCTCTGGTGCTAGTACAGGGACTGAACCCAGGGGCTACCTTCCTCTCAGCTACATCCCCTGCCCTTTATGCACTTTTTTTTTTTTTTTTTTTTTTTGCGGTACCAGGGATTGAACGCAGGGGCGTTCTACCTCCGCGCTACACCCCCGGCCCTATTTTTTATACTTTATTTTGAAACCGGGTCTCACAAAGTTGCGGAGGGCCTCACTAAGTAGAGAGAGAGAGAGAGAGAGCTGAGGCTGGCCGCGAACCCGGATCCTCCGGTCTCTGCCTCCCAAAGTACTGGGATTACAAGCGTGCGCCACCACGCCCGGCTGCACTTTTTTTTTTTTAAGAAGTTGAGACAAGGTCTCACTGAGTTGCTGAGGCTGGCCTCAAACTTGTGATCCTCTTGTCTTAGCCTCCTAAGTGCTGGGATTACACGTGTGCACCACTGCACCTGGCTAGTGATAGTGCAGTTGTTAAGAATACTTTATTCAGAAGCAATGTCAGAGTCATAGAAGAGTTGCTACTGCAGCACCAAGAACCCTCACGTCTCCCTCATCTGGATTCCATGTGTGCACACCATTATCTTTTTTTCTTTTTTTTGCGGTACCGGGGATTGAACCCAGGGGCATTCTACCTCCGGGCTACACCCCCAGCCCTATTTTTTATTCTTCATTTTGAAACAAGGTCTCACTAAGTTGTGGAGGGACTTGCTAAGTAGCTGAGGCGGGCCGCAAACCTGGATCCTCCGATCTCAGCCTCCCAAGCACTGGGATTACAAGCGTGCGCCACCACGCCCAGCTCCTGTTATCTTGAGTGTTTCTCTGCAGGCGCCCTGTCACCCGTAAGATCTAGTGTGCAGTCCCCACGATCGGTGATGAGGGCACACACCCGATGCCCGGTCATGGCTGTCCTGTTTGGGCAGCTCCTGGGCTGGCGCTCGGGGCTGGGAGGAGGCTGTACCCGGGTGGCAGGCCATGGAAGCCGTGCGGCCTCCCTCTGCCTCACATGGGCCACCCCGTCCCGCCTCTGTGGTGTTGAGTCCCTCACTGGCCCAGAGTCCCCACCATCCCCCTAGGAGTTGACCAGTGTTCATAGGGTGCTGTGGTGGGGTCCCGACCTATCAGCCTTGGGTGATGGCGTAGCTGTCAGGGCCTTTTTCCGTTTGAATGGGGAGCCCTTCACGGGGAGCCCTCCACCGCCGCGTCTGCTTTTGCTGCACTCACCCTTTGTGTACATGCACGTGTGTCCTGTCACTCCGGCATCTGTGTGCGCGTTCTCAGTGACCACACATTTCTTCTCCTTCCCATCCCAGCCCGCCACCTCGGGCTTCTCTCCCAACTTCCCCTCCTGTATCTGTGACCATCTCTGGCCAAACCTCCCCACGTCCTGCACAGCCCTCCCGGAAGGTGGGGGCGGCGGGCGCAGCGGGAAGCGTCTCATGAACACGCGTGTCTGGCGCGCGGTGGTGGCGGCGCCACCGGGCTCGCGTTTGCTGAAGTGAGCTTGGTGGAAGGCTCCGCGGGGCTCCTGCCCGCCAGAGAGCGTTGCATCTGTGTCTTTCTCTGCGCTCTCTCCCTAGCCGGAGATGACGAAATCTCCTTCGACCCCGACGACATCATCACCAACATCGAAATGATCGACGACGGCTGGTGGCGCGGGGTGTGCAAGGGCCGCTACGGGCTCTTCCCCGCCAACTACGTGGAGCTGCGGCAGTAGGCGGCTGTGTGCCTGCCGCCGCGCTGTACCGCGCTCACGTGAAGTCATGCCTTCTTGGGTTTGGGGTTTGTATTTTCATTTTTAATTTTGTTTTTGTTTTCCCCAAGGATGGGGAGGGGAATATACATATTACGTTTATATTTAATACTTTTGCCGATGCTTTTGAAAATGTTTATGCCACAGAATTTGCTAATATATTGTAATCATGTTCCTTAGCAGGACTTTGGGTAATTGTTTTTATCCATTGAAGGTATTTTCTTTTTTTGCCAAATTGACTGTCCTGTGCAGCCACCTTAGGGGCCTATGGTTCTCCCAAGGTCAGTAGTGCATGTTGTCACTGTGACAGTCAGGGTCCCCCCAGGACAGTCAGGATAGCGCCCCCGATGTGTCTCTGGCGTGGGGCAGGAGTGGCTGCCTCAGGCGAGGGGAGGGGCCTGGTGAGTCAGCGCTGGTGAACCACCGGGATGTACAGTAGTTCCAGGTCGGATGGCAAGTCCCGTAGCACTGGAACACTTGATGACTCAGAGCAGACCCCTGGCTTTCCCCCGCCTCCTCCTCGCCACACCACCCCTGACCCCCGTCTCCTGGAGGGCTGTCCAGCCTCCTGCCTCACCATCAAGTGTCACCGAGTCCTTTCGCTGCTCCCTCTCCGCCTGTCTCCAATCTGGACCATCGCACAGACCATCTCTCTGCCCGGTGCGGCCCGGGGTGTGGCGTGTGCTCGCGGCAGAAGCCCTGGCTGCGGGAGGGCCAGTCCCTCCTCCGTGTGAACCGCCAGGAGCACGCTCCCCATTAGGGAAGCTGTGCTATTTTTGCCAAAATATCATGTTCAATTACAGTGAAATTTGATTGATTGACTTGGCTAAAAATACGGCTGCAAATGAGCAAGGGCTCCTACCCAGGGGGCGGTGGCAGCTGCACTTGGAGCTGCTGTCCCCGCACTGCCGCCACTCAGGCGTGGGGTGCGCACGTCCCTCCCCGGGGAGCAGGAGGGCGGCCGGTCGGCCAGTTGTGCACACAGTCAGTGGACGGCGTCCTCCCCGCAGGTCGGCAGAAGTGTCTTATAGCGGGACACCCCGGGTGGCGGCGCACGAGTTCTCTCTCTTGAAGTGCATTTCTGCCTACTCCTTGCTTTTCCACTATTAGGTCGGGTTTTATATTGTATCTGAATTTCTGTAGCTCACCTCATAGGTATGATTTTTTTAATTAAATATTCAGAATAAACTTTTTTTTGATCCATTTTCTGCACGGTGTGCTTTGATACTTGGTCACTTGGCCCTGCAGTTGAAGGTGGCTTTGTTGGTGTCAGTGCCCAGCGGTCCCTTCAAGCGGTCAGACTTCCCTTGCAGCTCAGGCCACACCCTTTTAAAGGGGCACGCTCCTCAAAAGGCGCTTTGTAGAAGGTGAAATGTGCTCTCAAATCACCTCGCTGTGGACAAGGATTCTGAGCAGAGCAGAAAATGCTCATCAGAGATCATTTCTGAATTGCGACTCTCAGAACCAATCCTTGGGCGCTTACAGGTGCGGGCCAAGGTGTTGCTTCCCTTGAGGGCACAGTCCTCAGCCTGTGGCGGCGGTGGCCCTGGGCAGGCGTTGGAAGCTGCGGCCGGGACACAGCTCGGGGACCTGCTGGGGCGGTGCTGAGGCCAGGGGAGGCAGTCAGCAGGTGGGGGCCGTGCAGATCTGTGGGAGCCCAGCTAGTGGCAGAGGGTGTCTGTCCACGACTGGCCCCACAGTTCCTGGGCAGCTCACAGCGAGTCGGAGAGAGGAGCTCAGACTTCAGGGCAGCGGCTGTGGCCCCCGGAGGGAGCGCAGAGCAGTCATTCACACTGCTGTTAGTGCCACCTTCCGAGTCACGGGAGCCGGGGTCACATGCAGTCACCAGGGCCTGGGAGGGGCAGGCTAGAGCCCTGAGTCCTGGCGGGGCCCCTGCCCTTGCTGTGGCCTCAGTCCCTCGACACGTGCTGGCCGTGCCCTGCTGGTCCTCTGGAGGCAGGACCCCATGCTGGCGGCTGCGCCCCCCCCCCCCCCAGCCTGGCTGTGGCCTTGCCTGGGAGCCGTCCGGACCTCTGGGCTGCTCTGCCTGGAGGCCGGAGCGGCGGGCCTTTCCAAGTTGACACCCACAGCAG
Source organism: Glis glis (assembly GCA_004027185.1). Taxonomy (NCBI): domain Eukaryota; kingdom Metazoa; phylum Chordata; class Mammalia; order Rodentia; family Gliridae; genus Glis; species Glis glis. The sequence goes on from PVJS01041002.1 coordinate 6,236, forward strand.
GCTCCAGCATCTTCCTGCGGATTGGGAATCACAAGGCAGCGCTGGTGGCCCTGGTCCCCGCTCCCTGTGGCCCTGGTCCCCGCTCCCTGTGGGCCCGATCTGGTAAGAGCTGACCGGTAGTTTCCATGGGGTCACCTGGCCTCCTGCAGGAGCCGGGAGCCCGGTCCCACTCAGCCCCTGCCGTCGGGTCCTCATAGAGTCACAGACAGTGCTGGCGTGCCCCCTGCAGCCCTGAGCCTGGGTAGTGACACCCCCAGTGCCCCGGGGCACAGTGGCTTCTCTTTAGTGGTCCCTGCCCGGCCTCCAGCTTGGCACCTTGACCTTTTACTAGAGCTATTCGTGGGATCCACACCCAAGAGACTTGCTCTCCTCCCACGACAGTGCAGGCACGCCCCCGCTCCGAGGGGCGGCACTTGTTATGGGGAAGAAGGGAACTGTCCCCCAGGTGAGGTTGCGGCCACCTGCAGAGGGCTGGTCCTGAAGAACGGGCAAGGCAGCTCTCACGTGGAGAGAAGGGCTGGCAGGTCTGGGGTGCAGGGGGGCAGAGGTGGAGACCTATAGAAGGTTCCTGCTGTCACACAGCCCATCCTTTCTGCCTGTGACCTTGGGTGTGGATGGGGTGTGTCAGGCTCTGCACGAACAGGACACGTCGTGACACGTCGTGGGCAGGTCTGTGTTTTTGGTCTGTTGGTGACCAGGCATGGCCGGGGAACCTGTGTTCTTGCCGCCCCTTCCCCACCTAAGTTGTACCGACTTTCCATGTATGTATGTATGTATGTATTTGTGTGTGTGTGTGTGTGTGTGTGTATGTATTTGTGTGTGTGTGTGTGTGTGTGATAGTTACTGGAGATTGAAGCCAGGGGTGTTCTACCTCTTAACTATACCCCCAACCCTATTTTATTCTTTATTTTGAAACAGGGTCTCACTAAGTTGCTGAGGGCCTCACTAAATAGCTGAGGCTGGCCGTGAACCTGCTATCCTCCTATCTCTGACCCCCAAGTACTGGGATTAGAGGCATGTGCCACCACACCTGGCTCCTTTATTTTTTTAATTTTATTTTTTTCTTTTGTGCTACTGGGGATTAAACACGGGTGTTCTACCTCCAAGCTACACCTCCATCTCTTTTATTTCTTGTTTCAAAACAGGGTCTCAGTAGGTTGCTGAGAGTCTTGCTACGTTGCTGAGGCTGGCCTGGAACCTGCGATCCTCCTGTCTCAGGTTCTGGGGTTACAGGCATGCCCACTGTGCCCAGCCCTGCTTCCGCTGTAGATTGCACTTGTTTAAAAACCAACGTCCCCCCATATCAATGTCGGGCTCATTTGCAGCCCCCCTTGGCCTGAGGGGAACCTCGGGGTGGGCGGGATGGGCAGCGGCGTGCTCCTGGCTGCTGGAGAGCAAAGCTTGGGTAGTGGCGGCTGGCCTCCATTGATGCCCAGCGTGGGGAGTGGGTTTTTGGCACAGGAGGCGCCGTGATCTCCAAGAGGCACTGGCGTCGCTGCTGGCCATTTGGGCAGCTCCAATTTGCACGGACCAGAGAGAACCAGGTCCAGGCCCAGCTGCTCACTCCCCATCCGAAAGATCGCTTCCTGCTGCCGCTTCATCAAGACGTCCAGAGGAGCCAGCGAGGCCAGGAGAGTTAACTGAGCGCGTCCTCCATGCCAGGCCCCGCGTCCACCTTCCTGTTCAGTGACAGCCAAGGAGATGCCCCGAAAGAACAGGTAGCTCTGAGGACGCGGCTGGCGGCCGGGGCTGTCCTGGGGGTCTCCGGCCATGCGTCTTGCAGATGCTGCTGGACCCGCGTGTGCTTTGCTCCTGCACTGAAAAGGGGAACGGAAACAGCTCCCTCTTTCTAGTCGGGTGCCTGTAAGTCTTCCTACCTACTCCACTTTGAAATTTGCCAGGAGGAGCCAGGCGTGGTGGTGCATGCTTGTGATCCCAGTACTTGGGAGGCTGAGACCGGAGGATCCAGGTTCGCGGCCAGCCTCAGCTACTTAGGGAGGCCTTCCGCAACTACGTGAGACCCTGTTTCAAAATAAAGAATAAAAAATAGGGCTGGGGGTGTAGATCGGAGGTAGAATGCCCCTGGGTTCGATCCCCAGTACTGCAAAAAAAAAAAACACCAAAAACCTGAAATTTGCCAGGATGCACCCTTGCAGTTGGGTGAGCTGGGCGTAGCGGTGTACCCTTAGTGCCAGCCACAGGCTGGAGCAGGGGCATCGCTGGAGCCCAGCAGTGCAGGGCCAGGCTGGGCAGCACCACGAGGCTCTGTCTCAAAAACAACAGCAAAAGCAATCGGATGAGGCAGGTTGAATGCTGGCTCCATTCTGGAATTGGTATCCGTTTCCCTGAGGCATTAGGATGCCCCGTCTCCTCTCTCCCTTGTGGTGAATCTGTTGTTCTCTTACCCTCTGGTTATTTCTTCTGACCTGTTCGCGCTCTCCTGCAAAGACGAACGCTGCCAACCCTGCTTCTGCTTAGGATGCTGAGAGAGACACGTGGTAAGGGATGTCGTCACATAAAAACAGGCCAGGCGACGAGGTGGGATTTCCCATCCACTGCTGATAATGTTTATTCAATTAATGCTTAAAAACCACCCGAGACGGCTCAGTTGTCATTTCCCATGAACGTGAGCCATCTCTAGATTTAGTGTCTGCTAATATTTTCTCTGCTAATTAAAATAAACCTCCTGCTATTAAATAAGGAAGTCCCACCAGCCCGTGCCATGCGACGGGATGCACGTGGATCTCTCTAGGTCCGGGGACTCTGGTGGGCAGAACAATAGCCTCCCAGAGACGTCCCTCTTAGGCCCTGCACCTTCGCCTACGCCGCACTGCGCAACTGGTCTGTGGACGGGATTATGGGAGGCTGGGGAGCGGGTGTTTGATAGGGACGGAGCTTCAGCTGGGGGGATGTGAAAGGCCTGGAGGTAGATGGTGGTGACGGTGGCCCTGCAGTGGGGACATGCCAGATGCCACCGAGCTGTGCGCTTACATGTGGTTAACGTGGGAAATGTTGTGTATGTTTTGTCACAATTAAAACAAAAATTTTTTTTTTTGCAGTACTGGGGATTGAACCCAGGGGCATTCTACTTCCGAGCTCCACCCCCAGCCCTATTTTTTATTCTTTATTTTGAAACAGGGTCTCACTAAGTCGCGGAGGACCTCACTGAGTAGCTGAGGCTGGCCACGATCCAGGTCCTCCTGTCTCAGTCTCCTGAGTACAGAGATTACAAGCGTGCGCCACCACACCTGGCTATGATAACAAATTTTAAGGGGAGTTTGTGTGTGTGTGTGTGTGTTACTGGCTATTGAACCCAGGGGTGACGTTCTACCCCCAAAGCTACACCCACAGCACTTTTTATTTTTTTGAAACCGGGGCTCGCTAGGCTGCTGAGGCTGGCCCGGCCCCTGCGATCCTCCTGTTACAGGCGTGCACCACCACAGCTGGCTGGGGGAGGTTGTTTTTAAACCTGACCAGAGTCCTCGTTTCCTTTCCCTCCTCTGCCAGGTCAGTGCAGGCATCCAGAAGGTGCTCAATAAACGACACACCTGATTCAATGAAGAAATGAGCAAACCGAGCCGGCTGGTGGATAGAGTGATTCATGTCCCCCACGACACACATACTTTTATTTATTTTATTTTTTTTGCGGTGCTGGGCGTGGAACCCAGGGCCTCACACGTGTTAGGCAAGCGCTCTCCCCCTGAACTATACCCTCAACCCACCAATTTATTTGTCAAATAAAAATTGTATATATTTTTGGTCTACAACATGTTTTGGTCTATGTATAGACATTGTAAAATGGCTTAATTGAGCTAATTAACACATATGATCTCACATGGTGAGAATACTTAAAATCAACTTTCAGCCATTTTTAACTGTACAGTACATTGTTAGCTACCATGTTCTACATAGACTCTAGAAGTATTCCTCCTGCCTTGCTGAAACTGTGTGTCCTTTGACGGACATCTCCCCATCCCTCTTCCCAGCCCTAGGAACCACCATTCTACTCTCTGCTCCTATAAATCCAACTTTTTTAGATTTCACATGTAAGTGAGATCATGTGGTATTTGTTTTTCTGTGTCCAGCGTATTTCTCTTAACATAATATCCTCCAGAATCATCTGTGTTGTCACAAATGACAGGACTCCCTCCTTTGTTATGGCTGAATAGTATTCCACGTTGTGTATGGTGCCACGTTTTCTCTATCCACGAATCCACTGTTGGACACTTAGGCTGGTTCCACACCTCGGCTCTTGTGAATAGCTCTGCAAGGAACGTTCCAGGGCAGATGCGTCTGACAAATTGCTGAATTCCTTGGCTTTGGATGCGCGTGCCCACTAGTGGGGTTGCTGGGTCATACACTAGTGCTGTGTTTAGTTTTTTGAGGATGCGCCATACTGTCTCCACAATGACTACGCTAATTGACGTTCCCACCGACAGTGCAAGGATCCTCTTTCCTCCACACCTCACAGGCACGCAGCTTTCGTCCTTGTAACAGCCATTCTTACTGGAGGGAGGTGACATCCACTGTGGCTCCAATTTGCATTTCCCTGATCATTAGTGACGTGGAGCATTTCTTTTTTTTGGTACTTGGGATTGAACTCGGGCGTTCTACCTCCGCGCTACACCCCAGACCTATTTTTTATTCTTTATTTTGAAACAGGGTCTCATTAAGTTGCTGAGGGCCTCACCAAGTAGCTGAGGCTGGCTGTGAACCTGGATCCTCCGGTATCAGCCTCCCAAGTACTGGGATTACAAGTGTGTGCCACGGCACCTGGCTGAGCATTTTTCATATACCTTTGTCTGTCTCTATATTATCTAAGAAATGTCTATTCGGTCCCTTTTCCTTGTTTTTTTTTTTTGTGTGTGGTATTGGGGATGGAACCCAGGGACCTTCTACCTCTGGGCTACACCCCCAGCCCTGTTTTATTTTTTATTTGGAAACAGGGTCTTGCTAAGTTGCCAAGAGCCTCGCTAAATTGCTGAGGCTGTCCTTGAACCTGTGATCCTCCTGTCTCAGCCTCCCAAGTACATTGGGATTACAGGTGTGCGCCACCACGCCTGGCTCTATTTTTAAAATTTTATTTCTTTAGGTGCTAGGTATTGAACCCAGGGCTTTTTGTGTGTGTGTGTATGTGTGTGTTATTGGGGATTGAACCCAGAGACATTCTACCTCCGAGCTACACCCCCAGCCCTATTTTTTATTCTTTATTTTGAAACAGGGTCTCACCATGTTGCGGAGGACCTCACTAAGTAGCTAAGGCTGGCCGTGAACCTGCGATCCTCCTGTCTCAGCCTCCCGAGTACTGGGATTACAAGTGTGCGCCACCGTGCCCGGCTCTGGCTCTGTTTGGAAGCTCCAGAGCCTGTTCTGGAGTCTGGGTCTCTGCTGCTGCCCCTGTCTATGCTGCCTCACGTCTCACTGGATTGCTTCCTGTCTTTTACAAACAAAAATGATTCTCTGCACGCTAATGGTAAAAATTCAAACGAGGACTTCCATTCTGAAAGAATTTCCATTCTGAAATATTTGGGACTACACATCATGAAACCCTCTTGCTATAGAACACCGATAATGGGAGATCAATCCTAACAACCCCCCCCTTTTTTTTGGTACTGGGGATGGAACCCAGGGGCATTCTACCTCTGAGCTATACCCCCAACCTGATCTTTTTTATTTTGAAACAGGGTCTTGCTAGGTTGATGAGAGTCTCACTACTTGCTGAGGCTGTCCTCGAACCTGTGATCCTCCTGTTAGCCTCCCAAGTACTGGGATTACAGGCGTGCGGCACCACAACCGGCTAACAAAACCCCTTTAAGTATAGAGTATAGCTTGGAGGAAAGTGAAGGCGGCCTTCAGGGTGCAGAAGGGAAGAGGAAGAAGGCGCGGAATGAGTCAGCACAAGGTCATCAGTGTGCCCTGAACCGGGAGCCCTGGGCTCTGGTGGGCACCTGGGCAGGAGGAAGGCTTTTGGCTCAGCAGGTGTGCGGCTGAAAGGGAGGACCCGAATAAGGCTTGGGCCCTCAAAGGGATCATACCTTGGGCAAGGATGAAAATCCTCCCATTGGCAAACAGAGCAAGATAACTTGTCTGTCTAGTCCTCGGGTCTGGGTGGGACAAGGAGACTTGAAATCTTAAAATCTTGATATTTGATCAAGATCTTGCCTAGCCTGGTGTGGTGGTGCACGCCTGTAATCCCAGTACTTGGGAGGCTGAGACAGGAGGATGGCAGGTTTGAGGACAGCCTCTCAGGAACCTAGCAAAACTCTCAGCAACCTAGCAACTTAGTGACATCCTGTTTCATTTTTTTTTTGTGTGTGTGTGTGGTACTAGGGATTGAACCCAGAGGTATTTTACCTCTGAGCTACACTCCAGGCCCTATTTTTTTTCTTTATTTTTTAAATTTTGAAACAGGGTCTCACTAAGTTGTGGAGGGCTTCACGAGTTTGCTGAGGCTGACTGAGAACCTGTGATCCTCCTGTTTCAGTCTCCCAAGTACTGGGATTTACAGGCATGCGCCACCACAACTGGTTGTGAGACCCTGTTTCAAAAACCAAAATTAGGATGGGCATGGTGGCGCACACTTGTAATCCTAGTACTTGGGAGGCTGAGACAGGAGGATCGCAGGTTCCAGGCCAGCCTCAGCTACTTAGTGAGGCCCTCCACAACTTAGTGAGACCCTGTTTCAAAATAAAGAATAAAAACTAGGATTGGGGGTGTAGCTCAGAGGTAGAATGCCCCTGGGTTCAATCCCCAGTAACACACACACACACACACACACACACACACACACACACATCAAAAACAAAAAATAGGACAGGCGTGGTAGCACACGCTTGTAATCCTGGTACTTGGGAGACTGAGACAGGAGGGTCCCAGGTTCACAGCCAGCCTCAGCAATTTAGTGAGGCCCTTCGCAACTCAGTGAGAACCTGTTTCAAAATGAAAGTGCTGGGCGTGGTGGAGCATGCCTGTAATCCTAGACTTGGGAGGCTGAGACTGGATCACAGGTTCAAGGACAGCCTCAGCAAGCAGTGAGACTCTCATCAACTTAGTAAGACCCTGTTTCAAAATAAAAATAAAATAGGGCTGGGGTGTTGCTTGGAGGTAGAATGCCCCTGGGTTCAATCCCCAGTACTGCAAAAATAAATAAATAAGTAAGTAAGTAAATAAATAAATATAAAAAAGGGGCCGGGTGTGGTGGTGCACACTTGCAATCCCCTTGGGAGACTGAGACCTGAGGATCCAGGTTCGCGGCCAGCCTCATCTACTTAGTGAGGCCTCTGCAACTTAGTGAGACCCGGTTTCAAAATAAAGAATAAAAAATAGGGCTGGGGGTGTAGCTCGGAGGTAGAATGCCCCTGGGTTCAATCCCCGGTACCACAGATAAATAAATAAATAAATAAATAAATAAATAAATAAATAATAAATAACTAAAAAAGAAAGAAAAAGAAAAAAAGGATTTTACCTAAGGAAGGTTAGTGACCAATGGAAAGGCCACGCTGGGCCATGACCCCTACAGGGGATGAATGTAACTGAGAAGGAAAGAGATCAAGTGAGACATTTCCACACACTGGCCACTAGATGGCACACCTTCCCAGGACAGCTTGGTTGCCCTCATTGGGCAAAATCACAATTTCCTTTCTGTTCCTACCTCTGTGCTCAAGAATTGGTGATGTGGCCAGGCATGGTGGGGCAGGCCTGTAGTCCCAGTACTTGGGAGGCTGAGACAGGAGAATCACAGGTTCACAGCCAGCCTCAGCAACTTAGCGAGATGCTCAGTAACCTAGCAAGATCCTGTTTCTTTTTTTTTTTTTTTTTGCGATACCAGGGATTGAACCCAGGGGTGTTCTACCTCTGGCCCTATTTTTTTTTATATACTTTATTTTGAAACTGGGTCTCACGAAGTGGCGTAGGGCCTCACTAAGTAGCTGAGGCTGGCTGCGAACCTGGATCCTCCGGTCTCCACCTCCCAAGTACTGGGATTACAAGCGTGCGCCACCACGCCCGGCCTGCAAGACCCTGTTTCAAAATAAAAAATATAATAAAAAGGGCTGGGGGTATAGCTCAGAGGTAGGATGATCCTGGGCTCAATCCTAAGTACAAAAAAAAAAAAAAGAATTTGTAATGTGGAAATAAAAGTCTCAGTAGATCCACAGAGACAGCACATTAGTGGTCCCTGGGCTGGGGAAATGGGGAGTGGGCAGTGACTGATGATGGGACAGCATTTCTTTTTGGGGTGATAGAAATGCTCTGCAACTAGACAGAGGTGGTGGATGCACACCATTGTGAATGTATTAAATGCCACTGAATTTTTAATGGCTTATAAAAACAATGAGAGGCCACGTTGGAGGCATGCGCAGAGATGCGATACCGTGAGGGCCTTGATATTGCTGAAACCTCAGGTGCACGCAGAGAACACAGACGGTTGGGGTGGACCAGAAAGCGCTTTCTAGGCCCCATTAAGAATATGGGGCCGGGTGTGATGGTACTTGCCTGTAATTCCAGTACTTTGGGGGCTGAGACAGGAGGATCACAAGTTGGAGTCCAGCCTCAGCAACTTAGCAAGATTCTCAGCAACCTAGCAACAACCTGTTTCAAAAAATAAAATAAAAAAGGGCTAGGGGTGTAGCTTAGCGGTAGAATGCCTCTGGGTTCAATCCCCAGTACCACTCACAAAAGGACAGAATATTGGGCCAGGCGTGGTGGCGCATGCCTGTAATCCCAGTACTTGGGAGGCTGAGACAGGAGGATCCGGGTTCGCGGCCAGCCTCAGGGCGCGCGCGTGTGCGCACTCTCGCTCACGCTCTCTCTCTCTCTCTCTCCCTGTCTCTCTCTCTCTCTCCCTGTCTCTCTCTCTCTACCTAGTGAGGCCCTCCGCAACTTCGTGAAACCCGGTTTCAAAATAAAGTATACAAAAAATAGGGCCGGGGGTGTAGCGCAGAGGTAGAACGCCCCTGTGTTCAATCCCCGGTACCACAAAAAAAAAAAAAAAAGAAAAAAGAATGAAAAATACGGCTGGGGGTGGAGTTCAGAGGTAGAATGTCCCAGGTTCCATCCCAAGTACCGTGAAAAATAAATAAATAAATAAATAAATAAATAAATAAATGGGGTTGAGGGTGTAGCTTGGAGGTAGAATGAACCTGGGTTAAATCCCAAGGGCCAAGGGAAAAATAAAAAAAGAGGAGTACCATGTGGTTTTCACAAGAGCGGAAAGGCACGGCAGGCCAGGAGCTGAGGTCCCCCCCACATGTTGGATGGTCCTGTTGGATTGTAATTTCCTCCCTCCCTCCTTTCCTCCCTCCCTCCTTTCCTTCCTTGCACTGCTAGGGCTGGAACCCAGGGTGTTGCACATGCCAGAGAAGCCCTAACCACTGAGCACCCAGCCCTGGACTGTACTTCCGTGATCCTCAGCAGCTGTGTTGCCGTGGCTGGCTGTGTGTGGCCGTGGCCGGCTGTGATCATGCAGACCTTTCTTTGTGTACAAGTGATGTGGAAATGGCCGGAACTTGACCCCAACCAACACCAATATCAACTACAAGCCCACACTCTCGCTAATTGAAAAAAATTTTTTTTTTGTGGTACCGGGGATTGAACCCAGGGGCGTTTTACCTCTGAGCTACACCCCCGGCCCTATTTTTTATACTTTATTTTGAAACCGGATCTCATGAAGTTGCGGAGGGCCTCATTAAGTAGCTGAGGCTGGCCGTGAACCTGGATCCTCCGGTCTCAGCCTCCCAAGTACTGGGATTACAAGCGTGCGCCACCATGCCCGGCTTTGAAAGTTTTTTTTTTTAATATAACTAATAAGCCAGGCGTGGTGGTGCATGCCTGTCATACCAGTATTTGGGAGTCTGAGACAGGAGGATTGCAGGCTTGAGGTCAGCCTTAGCAACCAAGTGAGGCCTTCAGCTACTTAGTGAAACCCTGTTTCAAAATATAAAATAGTGCTGGGGGTGTAGCATGGAGGTAAAACACCCCTGGGTTCCATCCCCAGTACCACACACACAAAAAAAAAGGAAGGAAAGAAGGAAGGAAGGAAGGAAGGAAGGAAGGAGAAAAAAAGAGAAGAAAAGAAAGATAGAGAGAAAAGAAAGAGGAAAGAAAGAGAGAAAAGAAAGAGGAAAGAAAGGGAAGGAAGGAAGGAAAGGAAAGGAAGGAAGGAAGGAAGAAAGGAAGGAAGGAGAAAGAGTAAAGAAAAGAAAGAAAAAGGAAGGAAGGAGGGAAGGAAAGAAAGAAGAAAGAAAGAAAGAGGGAAGGAAGGAAGGAAAGAAAGAAGAAAGAACTAAAGAAAGAAAGAAAGAAAGAATGAAAGAGAAAGAAAGAAAGAAAGAAAGAAGAAAAAGAAGAAAGAAAGAAAGAAAGAAAGAAGGAAGAAGGAAGAAGGAAGGAAGGAAGGAAGAAAGGAAGGAAGGAAGGAAAGGAAGGAAGAGAAAGAAATTAAGATCCAGCAGTCCTGTGCTGCTTGCTTGGGGAAGTGCAGCGCCAGCTCCTCCCTTTCTTTAGGGTTCACTGGCGACAGCTGAGGCACAGTCCTTTGAAACACAAAGGCTCACCTCCCCAGGTTGAGTCTTGTGTGACCTTCGCCCTCAAGGCGTGGGTGCTGTGAGGTTCGCGGGCGCTGACGTCACGGCGTGGATTCTGGGCTTGGCGTGGCCTTGGCTCAGGAGCTCCTCTTCCCGGCAGGCGGCATCCCCTGGCCGTGGCACCTGCTCGCGGCTGTTCAATGTCACCTCCCCAGCCTGCATCCTCCAGAGCTTGGCAGTGACAAGCGGGCGTGGTGTGGAAAGCCTGTGGGAAGGATGGCTGTCCCCAGCGCCCTTGGAGGGACCAGTTCTTAGTGCTGTTTTTAGCTCGGTGTTTCCTTTGCTGACAGTGCCAGATAGCCAGCCGCTGCTGGGAAAGCCCTCTCCGCGCATGTGTGAAGCGAGGCTTGTGGTTTTTTCTCCTTTAAGCCCAATATTTAAATACTCCATATTTAAAATTTTAAATTTATTTTTTTGCTGCTGGGTATTGAACTGAGGGGGCCTTGTGTACTCTCTGAGCTATGCCCCTAACCCCATATTTTATTTAATTTTATTTTATTCTTTGCTACTGGGGATTGAACCCAGGGGCATTCTAGCTCCAAGCTTACCCCACCCCCCAGCCCTTTTTACTTTTTGTTTTGAAACAGGGTCTTGCTAAATTGCTGAGGGTCTTACTAAGTTGCTGAGGCTGGCCTCAAGCCTGTGATCCTCCTGTCTCAGCCTCCCAAGTACTGGGATGATGGGCGTGCACCACTGCACCTGGCTCAGTATCTGTCTTTTTGTGAGCACGGTGTCTTCCAGGTCCATCCATGCGTGACGGCTAGGACTGGCGACAGTAGACACCTTATTTCCAGTCTGTGTAGGAAAACACTCCGTCTCTCTCCATGTCACACTGTCACTTGTGGGCTCTTTCTTCCTCTCCTTTCCTTCCCATCCCTCCCTCTCTCCCTTTCTCCCTCCCTCTCTCCCTCTCTCTTCTCTTTTTCCATACAAACTAGGGGGCTTACTGGGCGTGGTGGTATACACCTGTAATCCCAGTACTTGGGAGGCTGAGACAGGAGGATTGCAGGTTTGAGGCCAGCCTCAGCAATGTAGCGAGACTCCTAGCAACCCAGGAGATCCTGCTTTAAAAACAAAACAAGCCGGGCATGGTGGCGCACGCTTGTAATCCCAGTACTTTGGGAGGCGGAGACTGGAGGATCCGGGTTCGCGGCCAACCTCAGCGCTTTCTCTCTCTCTCTCTCTTTCTCTACTTAGTGAGGCCCTCCGCAACTTTGTGAGACCCGGTTTCAAAATAAAGTATAAAAAAAAAAGGGCCGGATGCCGGGCGTGGTGGCGCACGCTTGTAATCCCAGTACTTTGGGAGGCGGAGACTGGAGGATCTGGGTTCACGGCCAGCCTCCGCTCT
>PVJS01041003.1:0-18165 GCA_004027185.1 Glis glis
CTCTCTCTCTCTCCCTGTCTCTCTCTCTCTCTCTCTCTCTCTCTACCTAGAGAGGCCCTGCGCAACTTTGTGAGACCCAGTTTCAAAATAAAAGTGTACAAAAATAGGGCCGGGGGTGTAGTGAGGAGGTAGAACGCCCCTGGGTTCAATCCCCGGTACCGAAAAAAAAAAAAAAGACCTGGTTTACTGACCAGTAAAATTCCCTAACTTCAAAAAATCATCCCTTTACTCATAAGGCAAAATTGGCTACGGCCATTCTTTGCTGCCAATAATTTCCTAATCTATTATTAAATATAGTGGCTGACTCAAAATATGTGACATACACTTTACAAATAATTAAAACAGCCCAAAGTAAACAAGTTCTTGACTCCCAACTTTTTTTTTTTGAGGTACCGGGGATTGAACGCAGGGGCGGTCTACCTCCGTGCTACCCCCCCGGCCCTATTTTTTATGCTTTATTTTGAAACTGGGTCTCACGAAGTTGTGGAGGGCCTCACTAAGGAGAGAGAGAGAAAGACAGACAGACAGAGACAGACAGAGACAGACAGAGAGCTGAGGCTGGCCGCGAACCCGGATCCTCCGGTCTCCGCCTCCCAAAGTACTGGGATTACAAGCGTGCGCCACCACTCCCGGCCGTGTCTCCCAACTTTTAAAACTATTTGTCACCTTGCAAACTTTACTTCAAGATGAGATATATCCTACCATAATTAAAAAACAAAAAAGGGGGAGTCAGGAGTTGTCTCCTAAAGACATAAATGGAATTCTATATGCTCTTGATTTTTTGGTTTGTGATACTTATAAACATTTTCAAAAACATTCATTGCAAGGACCCTTTCCTAAAGTCCTTTACAAAGATACACATGGTTAAAAAAAGGACAAAATTGTCCTGCTTCCTTGCTAACTTGGGAAAGAGGATGTGCTTGTGTTTCCACAGAAACTGGACCACTGTGGCTGCCTGCCAAATGAGTCAAGCCCTATCATGAGCTGGAGCAATCAAACAACCAACCCAATTCCTCATATGCAGTACCTATGGATTAGAAGCAATGCTGACCCCAGACACCAGGAGTGCCTCCATTCAACCTATGTGCCACCACACTGACAAATCCAGAGGTAACCTGGGGAGACATAAAACAGGTCACTCGGCCTGTTCAGGAGACTTTTGCCAACACGGGAGCTCAATGCATGCTAAAGAATCTTTTCATAGCCTCTCTGTCTGTTATCTAATTCCAAATGACAAAGCAAGGTATTATGGTTCCTTATCTTTATATTTCTTTTTAGCCCAGGAACAGGTCAATATGTATATTGGGCCCATGTAATTAATCCTCCTTTATTTAAGCCTATGACATGGTGGGATGTTGACTCTCCTATTTCCACTCTCATTCTGCCAATTATGCCATGACTCTTACACATAATATTAGTGACTCCATTATGGTATGTGTTCCTCACCCTTATGTATTAGTCTTAAGCTCTAACTACACCTTAAATAATACTAATGATACTTGGACTTTAAATATTACTCATGGATATTTGTTCTCTTGCTTTACTCACTCCAGTGCCACACAGCTTAACATCACTACATTATGGATATTAAAAGGCAATCTCAAGGATGGCTCCCTGTAAATCTCACCGGCCTTTGGCAAGGAAACTCAGGATTACAAATTCTCACCACTTTAATTGCCTTTCTGGTGTCTGCCATAATTATTGCAGTCAAAGCAAGTATTGCTGGAGTTTCCCTTGCTGAATCCATCCATACTGCTCATGTAGTTAACCAAGTTATAAGTTATAACCAGTTATAAGTTAACCAGTTATAAGTTAACCAGTTATAACCAATGTTACCCAAGATGTGATCCATCACACACATATAGATTCAATGATAGCAACCAGACTAGATGCCTTAGAGGCATCAGTGATATGGATGGGAGAACAGCAACAGGCTGTCATGGAAAGGCAGAGCCTGCATTGTGATGCTGGTCACAGTCATATCTGTGTTAGCCCTTTACTATATAATAACACCCAACATGATTGGTCTAGAGTAAAACAACATCTTTTAGGAGCTTTTCAAGGTAATTTTCAACAAGATATAACCAGTTTGGCACAAGAGTTAAAGAATCAAATAATTATGATTCAACAACAAACTCAAACTAATGTATTACAGGACCTCAAGAAATCCCTCCAGTGGATAAATCTTCAAACATGGTTTTCTGGACTCAATTTATGCATTTGGGGACTGATAGGATTTGCTATATTAATACTGTTCATTCTTCTTATAGTAATCAAGAGGCTCCAAGGCATGACTCAACATCACCATAAGACGACAGAAAAGTTCATGGCCTTCATGGAGCTAAATTATCTACAAAACAAAAAAGGGGGAAATGTGGGAAACTGTTCTAAGTCTAAAAAACATTGGCTTAAGGATTTATAGCTTCTTGCTTGCTTTGGCAGAAGACTGCCTTTCTTGAGGAAACTGAAGATAGTGACTTCGATGCCCCCTCGCTATCTCAGCCATTTCCTCCTGTTTTACTACACCTGTTGCTTGCTTTGCTTAAAGGTGCAAGACTGCCCAAGAAGGTTGCTGGAGACAGCAGCCCCTGCTGCTCTTACAAAAACTGCCAGATAACAACTTATCTTCTAAAGCATTCCTAACCCAATGCTCTACTCCTTAGCCAGAGACAGTTAATGATTTGATGAGCCAGCCTGAATTCTGTAAACCTGTAATAAAAGGAAGAGCTGAGCTTGTGTTCGGGGAGTTTGGCTCTCTTGCCTTTCTCCCCTCTCACCTCTTCAAGACCAAGAATAAAGTCTCAAGAGCATTTATTTCATCACGTCGTCCCATGTCCTGCTGGTACAGAGCCCGGCAATTCAATGTTCACTGAGGCCTACTACATCCTAATAAACACCATGTTATATGCTTGGGATATTAGAGATGAAGACGTAGACCTACCCACAGGAGCTTAAAATCATGTAGGTGAGTGAATTATAATTCAATGTATACTATGGTGCAATTATAGATGTATGCACAGAGCTTTACAGAATCATGGGAGGAGAAGCCACCTGACTCAGCCTTTGTGGGAAGGTGGTGAAGGGTCTGGAGGGACATTCTGAATAGGGTGTTGCTTGAGTTAATACTTAACAAGGGACTAGGCATTAACTGGGTGAAAATAGGGTGGGGAGGAAATAGCAGGGGCAGAGAGAAAGAGAAAGATTGGATACAAATAAAAGCATAGTTGAGTCCATCCCACAAGTAACCTCAAACTCAACACAGTTTTTCCAGACTCTTTAAAAAAAAAATTACTCTTTATTCTAGCATATGGCATCACTATCTATGTGGTCTCCAGAAATGTGGATTTCTTCTGTTCCCTCACCTCTACCCTTCAACTAGTAACCAACTTTCATTGATTCTCTTGCATCAACATATCTTGTGTGTCTCTCCTTTCTCCATCTCTGCTCAGGGCCAGTGAAATGATCTCAGAATTGACCTAACCCACTATACTCTTTCTAGAGTGATCATTCTAACATGTATATCTGGTTACAACACTGCCCAGCCCTAAATTGGCTGTTCCAGTGTGATAGGAAAGCCCTTTGTCATAACAGCCTCTGCTCTTACCTCTTATCTCATCATTCCCTGGCTATTCTCCATGCCCCTAGACTAACTCTCACAGTTTCCCTGATGTTCCATGTTATTTCATGCCTATGTATTTTTCCTCCCACAGGTACAGGGACATTTTATGTAGCATCTTCACAGGGGCCCATTATCATGCAGTCTCAAGCAGCAATCAGATATATACCTCTTCCTTCTTTTTATTTTTCCAAATAATGACTATAATAGGCACTGCGTGTGTGTATGTGGGGGAGCTTCTGGGGGTTGAATCCAGGGATGTTCTGCCTCTGAGCTACACCCCCAGTCCTTCTTATTTTTTTATTTTTAAACAAAGTCTCACTAAGTTACTTGTGTGCTAGCTTCAAACCTGACCTGAGAGCCTCCTGTCTCAGCCTCCTAAATACTGGAATTAGAGACATGTATCACTCTATCTCCAAGCTGGCTCTAATAAGCACTATACCATTTTTCAAATTTTTTTTTTTTTTGCGGTACCGGGGATTGAACGCAGGGGTGTTCTACCTCCGTGCTACGCCCCCGGCCCTATTTTTTTTGTACTTTATTTTGAAACCGGGTCTCACGAAGTTGCGGAGGGCCTCACTAAGTGGAGAGAGAGAGAGAGAGAGACAGGGAGAGAGAGAGAGAGAAAGAGTGCGTGTGCGCGCACGCGCGAGCTGAGGCTGGCCGCAAACCCGGATCCTCCGGTCTCCGCCTCCCAAAGTACTGGGATTACAAGCGTGCGCCACCACGCCTGGCACTATACCATTTTTCTACCTTTCCCTTTTGATTTTCTCAAGGAAGATGATGATACCAATGACCTTCAACAGAATGGCTCCCCATTTTATCTTCTATCAAGAGTCTTAAGTTACCTTACCCTCTTGCTTCAAGTTATATCTCTTCTGCAGCTTTAAATGTCCTTTTGTTTCATTTGTCTGCCATGGGCATCCTACTCACCTTTTATCATCACTACCTCTCTCATCTCTCTGGAAGTCCTTCCAATCACCCATTGAAGTCCCCAATTGTAATTGACCACTCCCTCTTTGTGCCCTAAAATCTCTATTTTCACTTCCATTCATGCTTCTTCACTTTTGTGTCCATTCATAGAACTTAATCTCCCTAAAGACAGGAATCATTCATTTTCCTAGTATCTACTCCCTCCTCCAGTTTGGGAAAGAACATGTGCTCCATTAGTTGATGCTGCCAATAAATGAAGGAAGGAATGGGATACAAAGACAAACACCTCAGCTAAAGACCCTGGTGCTTTTGAATTCAACCCAGAGCAAAATCAAAATGTTTTTGATTTTTGTTTGTTTGATTTTTTTGGTTCTTGGTATTGAACCAACCCAGGGGCATTCTACCTTCGAGCCACACCCCAGCCCCTTTCATTTTTTTTTTTATTTTGAAACAGGGTCTCACTAAGTTGCTGAATGTATCCCTAAATTGCTGAATCTGGCCTCGAACCTGTGATCTTCCCATATCAGCCTTTCAAGTACTGGTATTACAGGTGTGCACCACCATTCCTGGACATTTTTTTTCTTTCTTTGTTGTACTGGGGATTGAACCCAAGGGCATTCTACTTCTGAGCTACACCCCCAGCCCTATTCTTTATTCTTTATTTTGAAACAGGGTCTCACTGAGTTATGAAGGGCCTCACTAAGTAGCTGAGGCTGGCTGCGAACCTGCAATCCTCCTGTCTCAGCCTCCCAAGTACCGGGATTATAAGCGTGCCCCACCACTCCCGGCTATGGAAAAAATTTTTAATTCAACCAGAAGGTCCCTTTGGCTAATCCTAGGAGGATTCACTGTATTCCAAGAGCCATAATCTGAGTAAGATCTTCCAGAAACCTGAAAAGTAGTATAATAGTAGACCTTGAAAGTGTTAATCAGATAGGAGGCCAATTAGACTGAGGTGGCTCCAGCACTTTGAGTTCCTACATAAGCAAAATAAAACCAAACATTGTAAAAAAGTCATATTCTAGGAAATGAAAATTAAACTGGACCAATTACAAGCAGCCAACAAAGCATTAGTTAAACACACACACACACACACACACACACACACACACACACACTTTCCACTGAGGTGATTCAAATAAGGCTCTTGCTCTACTTCACCGCATCAAATATTTTCTTTGCCTTGCTTCTGCATCCATCTTCTCAGAACCTTCCCCTCCTGCTCCTCTGGCAGGGCCAGAACTACTTCTGGTTTGGAGCTGCTTGCAAAGCACTGGGCATGCCGCAGTGAAGACCAAAAGAGCACCAAGGGTGATGTATCGTCCTGTAAAGAGGGCAGAGAGTGGGGAGGAGAGCAGACTGGACTCCCAATTATGATAATGGAATCTCCAAGGAATGCTATTGTCTTATCTGTGCACTTCCCTTTATGTGCCCTAAGGAAAATAATATTTTTCCTAACTAGATAAAGGGAATATATACATAGCAAAAATTCATATAGTTTAAAAGGGTATTCAATGAAAGTAAATCTCTGTCCTACCCTAGTCCTTCATTATTCTTCCCCAGGGATAACTACCATGATCAGTTTCTATCTAGTCTTTTCCCCAAAACCTCTAAGTACATAAATGCAGTTTTATATATATACACACACATATATATATATATATATATATATATATATGGTTCTATATATATGTGTGTGTTTTATACACACACACGTGCATACACACACACACACACACGTATTTGGCAACTAGATAGAAATGAACAGGTCCGTGCAAGATTGGAATGCACCTGAGGGGAAGCTAAGCAGGCCTTCACAAATAGCAATACAGGGATTCCCTGCTTAGCTGCAGTTAGAAAACTGAGGTTAGAGAACTGCAGGGATATCAGGAGGCTAAATTTACTGCATGTATAACCCCTCCGCCTCCCTTCCCGGGGTTTCACTTAGGCACTGATGGGAAAGTTGCCAACGTGGCCAAAACAGCATGGAGATGCACCAAGCTGTGGTGGGAAAAGAGATAGTGACCTCCCCAAATGCATGTACACAAGGGGGAAGGTTTTCAAACTAAATAAAACTCCCCATGTGGAAGAATTGCGCAGTTTTTCCACTCTGGGAAGCGGCCCATTCCAGATCCTTTCTCTGGAACATAACCCCATTGTTCCCTGCTGTCTGCCACCCGAGGGAATGGACTATTCCAGACTCTCACCAACCTAACCCTTTATTCATTTCCTTCTCTTACACTGTACCCCCACCTCCCAAAATAAACCTCTTATGCTCCCCTATTTGTGCTTTCCATTTGAAATCTTTCTCTCAGAAAGCAAGAATAGGAATAAATTACCACCCTATAACATATACACACACTCATGCATTGTATATATACATACATACACACATATATGCAAATATATCTATCTGAATTGAAATCTAATATATATTTATATTTTTAAGTATAGCTGGTAGCATCCTATCAAGATCTCTCTATTTTAGCTGGTAGAGACATTATTCTTATTATTTTATTATGGTAAGAACACATACAATGAGCTCTACTCTCAACAAACTTTTAAGTGTACAGTGAGACATTATTTTTTAAACTACTGCATAATATGCCTACTATGACTCCATGGTATTTATTTAACCAGGCCCCTGTTGATGAATGTTTAATTTGGTTTTTAGTCTATTGCTATTTCAAGCAATACTGCAAGGAAAATCCCTGTACATGTGTGATCAGCTCGAGTCCAGCAGAAGCAGATGGCATACCCAAAGCTTAACTGAAGGGTTTAATAATGGAAGGACTATTTACACAGGTGCTGGCAGGATTAATGGAACCAATAATAAATAGCTAAGCCCTCATGAGCCAGCAACATTGAGAAGACTTCACCACCCCTATGTGCAAAGGGACAGAGGAGAGAGTGGTGTTGCTAGAAGCCAGGGAAACCATAGCCATGAAGCAAAGCCACACAGGAGTGTGGCCACAGTGTGAGGATGCAGCCATTATTCAACCTGCAGCCATCAGAGTAGGAGCAAGAGGAATAAATAAATTGATCACTGTCTTCTCTTGCTTTCTAGTTTCCTGCTGGTACTTCCCAACCACCCATGACAAGTGGGGGCCAGAGGAGAAGGGCACCCAAGTGATGTGGCCCATGGAGGTCCATCTGCAAGGAGCAGGGCAGGCAAAGCAGGGTCAAAAATGTATTTGTGTAAGTGGAGAATAATCAGACTAGTATGTTTCTGCACAAATGTGCCATAAATTTATTAGAGCTTTTTTCTAGCAATGGGATTTCAGTGTCTGTAGGAAGGAAGGAGCTGGCAGAGCAACCCCTCAGCATCCAATCTCCTCCTCTTCCATGGTAATGCAATGCTAGTCATGCCTGTGGCTGCTCGAAATTAACGCTGCATTTCCCAGCCTCCTTTGCAACCAAAGTGATATAAGAGGAAGAGTCATGTGGAGGCTTCTGAGAGACTTCCCTAGACAGCTGACTTGTTCCCGATGTCTCCTATGCTTTCTTCTTTCCTATACTTCACTTGCTGACTAGGGCCACACCATTTGGATGAAAGTCATAAGCTGGAAGGAGCCAGGTTCCTGAGGACTTCACAGAGTAAAAACTGCCCTTCCAGCTTTTCACTACACACCTCTAGATTGCATTTTTGGGGAGAAAGATTAAGCCATTGTTATTTTCTTTTCTATATCGTATAGCTGAACCTAATACTAACTAATATAACAGGTATAAACATTTTGAATTATTATGGATATTACTAATCATAGTGATTAATTTTTAAATTTAAAATAACTAATAAACAAAAATGTATATATTCAAGGTGTACAACATGATGAGTTGATATATATAGACATTGTGTATGGACTACCACAGTCAAATTTATTAACACATCCATCATCACTCACAATTACCATGTTTGTGTGTTTGTGTGTGTGTGTGTGTGTGTGTGTGTGTGTGTGTGTGTGGTGCTGTGGTGTTTTAAACTGAATTTTCAGAATCTCAGTTTGAATCCCAGCTTCTCCATTTAGGGCACATGTGATCTTGAAGAAGCTTTGTAATCTTTTTGTGTCTCAGTTTTCTCACAGAGATAATAATGGAAATTACTTCATTTAGTTATTATGAGTAGATTAAATGGGGTATTTGAAATAAATAAATCAATGTTGTATTGGACAGGGTTCACTAGATTAACAGAATTCACAGAATGAGTATATTTGAAAAAGGGATTTATCAGATGGGCTTACAGTTTGAAGCAATGTAGTCCCAAGTTCTGACTGCACGTGGAGAATCAGAGGAACCAGTAGCTGGTCGAGCGGTCTAAGAGCTGGAGTCTTAGGATCGGAGCAACCACTAATTCAGTCCCAGTCCAAGATGTGAAGATCAGGAAGCTCTTCGGAGAAACGATGGTAAAGTTTCAGTTCGAAGGGCTGGAGGCCGAAGATCTCAGACGAGAGCAGAAGATCAAGAAGCTCTTCAGAGAAATGGCAAAGTTCTAGTTCTATGAGCCGGAGGCCGACGATAATCAGGAGAGAGCAGATGCGTTTTCTTCGGAAAGAGTCGCGCATTGCTCTACGCGGTTTCTCCTTCTTTTATCTAAGTCCTGCACCTATCAAAATCCTGCTGCCTACATTCAGGGCAGGCTTTCTGTTTAATCTGCTGTTACACACCCAAAGTCACATGATCTTGGGTGTGTCATGATCAGGTCAAGTTGACAAACTAGATTGACTATCACAAATGTCTATCTGACATAGCAAATATTCAGTAAATGTGAAATATTACTATTATTGCTATGATCATTTTTAATTGTCCTCCAAAGACATACTGATTAGTCAATTCCATGTCTGGAAGGATCTCTTTTCTCTCCCTCATCAATACTGGGCATTCACATATATTTTTGTCAGTATGCAAATAATGGTGTTTCATTTTTATTTAGATTGCTTTATAAAATTATAAGGCTGAACATTTTTTCATATTACTTAAGCCATCTACATTTCCTTTCTGGTAGGTTTTCTGTTTGTGTCCTCTATTCATTCTTTAATTGGTTTTTTTGTTTTGTTTTAAAAAATCTCTTTGGTATACTATGGAAACTAACCTTTGGTCTGCTATGGATAGTGCAAATATTTCCCAAGTTTGTACTTGCCTTTTGACTATATTTTTTCCATACAAAAATTTAAAATTAAAAAATTTAAATTTTAACATAGTGAAGATTATTTTTCTTTCCCATCATAATAGCTGACTTTAGTGTCCACTTTTTAGAAAGATCATTCTCACTCCGGATTATAAAAATAATTCCCCCATGTTTTATCCTAGGAATTTATAGATGGATTTATATAAAAATCTTTTTTTCCATCTGGAATTTAATTTGGGGTAGGCAGTGAGGAACGAATTGAAGTAATTCTGCAGTCAACTTGGTTGGAGGGTTGACAAGAATGAGTCTTCTGTTTGGTTTCTCATCTGTAAAGTCAGGTTTATTACATAGTATGAGAGTAAGTGAATAAATATATGTGAACTGCTTAAAAGCCACTTGGCAACAAGTGCTCAGTAAGTATTTAAAAGGCCTTTCCCCAATCCATAATATAAAATGATTTCCATGTGTCTTTGTAGGACTTTACAGATTTTAAGTAAAAACTTATGAAGAATTTTATAATGCATAATAAATATATATCATTATAACAAAACTAAAATGTTTATAAGAAAAATTATTATATTTTTATGAACAGTATCCCTATTATTTGAAAAGTGTATTTGATTTGAAATGTCATCTTTGTTATATACTAAATTTGCATATGTGTTTGAGTCCAGTTCTGGATTTTTTTTAATTATGATTCATTCATTTAGCTTAATCACATTTGCTTTATGATATGCTTTATTATCTGGTAGAGGTTGCCTAATTCATTAATTCATTATGCTTCCTTTGCAGAAATTTTTTCCTGGCCAAACTGGAATTTTGATATTTACACAAAAATCTTAGAACCATCTGCTCTGATTTTTTAAAAATCAATTAATATTTTATTGGGTTGCAACAAATTTATATATTCATTTAAAGAGAATTGACAGTCTTATAACATTAATTTTTCCTATTCCAATAAAAGAAATACCTTACATTTGACATTGTTTGGATTTTCTACATCTGCGTAAGCAAAGCAGCGGGGATGCAGAAGCCAAGGTCAAGCATTATGCAGGGTTAGCAAAGTTCACGGCGACCCTGCCTTAAGCCAGACATTCTTAGTGGAGCTTATGGCCTTGTAGTGCTCAGGGTGGCAATATGGAGTCACTAGTGTTAAAGTTTAAGCATACCTCATCTCACTATGTTCTGTCTGTATGACCTTGGCAAGATATTTAATCAGTTTATTATTCAGTTCCCAAAGCAGAAGAGAATACATAAATCGTTCTAAATAATAAATGTAAATACAACCTGAACCAAATAATACAACAAAGGAATTACCCCCTGCATGACCAAACTGAGTTAAGCTGAGGAATATAAGGATTTTTGTCATCATTTTAATATATATATAATAAATATATAAAATATATAATCCAATCATTTCAATAGATCTTTGCTGCACTATTTCTGAACTAAAAAAACAAAAAAGTTAGTTAAGAATGGCAAATTCTTCCAAACATAAAGATTATTTATATCAAATAAGCAGCCAACATCATACTCCATGGTAAATTACCTGGAACTGAGGGTCTCCACTCTCTATGCATAAACATCAGCTGGGGAGCTCTTAAAAATTACTGATGCCTGAGACCTACTTCAAACCAATTAAATCCTAATCTTAGGGGGGTTGAGAAACCAGCAACAAAGTAGGAATAGAAGAAAGCTAAAGAAAATCAAGAATTAACCAGGATGCACACTAAGACCATTTTTATTGACTATCATTTTGGAAGTTCTCGTGCATACACTAAAACATGAAATAAATAAGAGACAAAAAAATTGGCCAGAAGGAGATAAAATCATTATTTGAAATCAATGTGATTATGTCACATTGGAAAATGTCTGGGGAATAAACTGAAAACTTGAAGAATTTTTAAGAGAATTTAGTTATCTATAAAGGGAGCTTTCCCATATATCAATGGCAATACAAGTAAGAAAGTGTAATGATAAAGATTTTATTTAGATTGCTAACAAAAAGAAAGTAGAACAAAAAATATGTAGACCCTAGATAAAGGATATCATAAAACTTAGTACTGATAAATAGCCTTAGTCTGTGGTTTTCAAACTCTTTTTTGGAGTCCAAGGGCAAGGGTGACCTGGTATGCAATGACAAATGAGGTGAGCAAGAGGATCACAGGAGCCCCCACACACACACACACGCTTTATCTGAAACAGTTCTATTTTTCTTTTTTCCACTGTTGACCTTCTGCATAAGATTTTACTTGAAGAAAGATTTGGTCACTAGCAACAACTTAATGTTTAAAATCTCTAGCCTAGACAAAATGTTCCATTAGATTATCTGCTTTCCTTTGCTCCCCAAAGGAAGTTTGTTTGTCCCCTCATTTATTTTATGTTTATTGAGGACCTTCATTATACAAAACTTACCAACATTTGTTGAGCATCTACTTGGGGCCACTACTATGTTTGCCTTTTTACATACTTTATCTCATTGCAAATTTAATCATTGCAAATACCATTCAAGGAAGGTATTATTCCTATTTTACACATAAGGAATAACATTCAAAGTAAGATCTTGCCCAAGTCTCACAGATGATGAGAGCAGCAGCTAAACCTTAAATTTTTTTCAGCCTGACTTCAGAGCTCCTTTTCTTTTTCCAACATACCATACCATTTCTTAGCACATAGGAAAGAGTGTTGGCATTTGAGATCACAATAACGGTTGTGTGGGTGTTCATGACCCACTAAAGTATTGACCAGGATGTTGGTGTCAGTGAATATAGAAAAGGAAATGAAAGAGATGCTGATATGGATGAAGGTGATGCCTATGAGATATATCTGATTCTGCTGGTAGAGGCAGAGCTGTTCTCTATAGTGGCTGATCATTCTGTCAACCAAAGATGAAATAATAGGGGTCAGAATTGGCCACATAATCTGGATCAAACACCTTTGGTCCAGTAGAGAAATGGGCCTGACTTTTGGGTTTGGAAGGTACAGTACATATTTGAGAGAACTGAGGGAGTAGGCTTAAAGGAGAGGAGATGTGCAGTGAGGGGACCCAGGTTAAAACTGAGTCACCAGCAAAGACTCGTTGGGCAGAGCGTGTTGCATGCCCAGACATACTTTCTCCACCTGTGGAAGTTCTCAGAATTACTTTGTTCCTATATCTGTTGCACGTGTGACAATAGACCATGCTCCTGTGCTTAAGTGGAAAAAAATGGAATGGATGATATAAAAGGTCATTCTGATCACCGATTGCATGAGTTCGAAACCTTGAAATGAGGCAAGACATGCTTTCAGAGTAGACACAAAGGTTCTCATCACTTGCTGATGCCTTTTGTTATAAATAGCTACTGACGTACAGCATGGGCCATGGCCTGATCATTTTTATTTCTTTATTTTTGTGACACTGGGAATTGAACCCAGGGGCATTCTACCTCTGAGCTACACTTCCAGCCAGATTTTATTTTTTATTTTGCTCTGCAGGCCTTGAACTTGTGAACCTTATGTCTCAGCCTCCCAAGTACTGGGATTACAGGCATGCAGCACCATGCCCTTCATGATCATTTTTAAGTAAACCATCCTCTGAAGTTCTAGATTCATAGAACTGAACCAATAAACCCAGTTTGTAGTCCTGGTACTGATGCAAAGGACCCCAGATATCCTAAGATCCTGCTAAAGCCAACAGCCCTCTATTTTCCTTTCAATCCAACACAGGCAAATTATGGACTGCAACATTTTCTGATTAAACAATGATGAAATAGAAAACCTGATATCATAGAGTCTATGAAATAAATATTATGATTTTTAATAAAATCTGTCCCCATTTCAGATCTGCATGAAGTGGAAATAGACATTATGAACAACTATTAAGAACTAACAACTAAGAGTGTAAGGAATCAAAGGTGACTAGATAATTTAGTTGTGTCCTAAGTAAGATTTCCTTATTTCAAAATTATTCTTGTACTCAAAGCAACAGAATAAATGCTCATTCTAGTTAAGAGGTTGCATTTCTTTCTACCCAAGTAAAATTGCAATACACATACTCTGGACTGAAAAATAGAAGATTATTAGCTGTATAACTTATGTAAATGGCTGCTCTATTCAAGTGAAGGTAATTTGTATCTCTTAGTCTTATGCTAATTATTTTATAAATAGGTGATAAATAATCATGTGAGAGGATTTCATATTCTAGCTGAAACCTACACTATTGTATCGTATGGAACCTTAAAAATGAGATTATATATATGTTTCAGAGCTTTAACAAAACTTTGGCATTCTAAAAATTAAATTTGTTCAGATTTGGTAGGTATTAGATAAATTAATATCTAGTGTGGTAATTCCCAGGCTTTTGGTAACTTAGAATGTTTGTCTTAGTGGTAGTCCTTGGGAGGAAAATGGGTATAACTTCCTCAAATGTGAGAGTGCATTTGAATCACCTGGTGAGCTTGATAAAACACTGATTGCTTGTAGGGCCCTCCACCCAGTGCCATGAAAGGGCCTGGTGGACTAGCAAAAGCCTGCTCTCCAGTACCGAGTACTGGGTTTCTCCCACGTGGCAGTGATTCAGCATATCAATGGCAAAGATGGCGCTGGCGGACCCCTCGGAGGGAGGTCCCGCAGATAGCCCCACCTAGCCTCAGGAGGGCTATGATAGGCAGTTACCTCCTTCCGTGCTCACGGACAACAGGTGCCTCTGCCTATGATAGGTTATAGGGGGGCGTAATGACCTGACCCCTCGCGTGCCATTGGGTCACACCCTACTGCTTGCGAGTTTCCTGTATGGCCTCTACTATAAAAGGGGGATTGGCTTTCTAATAAATGAGATCGTGCCAGACATGTCTCCCGGTCCGGGGTGTGTGTTTTCGGGCCGTCAGCGTCTGCTACCCTGTCAGGTATCACGCCACTCTCGGGCGGGACCCGAGAGACTGGTGCCCCGTGCGAGGCATTTCTCTCTACTTCGAAAACTTCTCCCTAATTCAATGCTGACAGGAAGTTGGTCTTCAGTGCAGACGTCCGCCCATAAATTATGGGGAAGTCGAATTCTAAACCTGACCCAGCCCTTAAATGCCTTCCTCTTCTTTTAAAAACCCGAGGATTATATCTCTCTGGCGGGGCGGGGCGCAGCGGTGCGTGGGGAGGGGCCTGGGCCCGGGTGCTCGCCGGCTGCCGGGAGGAGCCTCCGCTGCGCACGGGGGAAGAGGCGGCGCCGGCACCCCGCCGCCTGCGCCCACGCCGCGCCCCCGGGCGAGCCGCCCCTGGCCCTCCGCGCTCCCGGCTGGGGAAAAGTGAGGCTTCCTGGCGGCCGCGATGACCCCGGCCAGGAAGTCCTTGGCGAACGAGATGGCCTGTTCTGGCATGGTGGCGCGGGTCGAGGACGGCGCACAGCGGAGCTCGGGGCGCAATAGACGCTGGAAAGAGGCGGCCGCTGGCTCAGCCCTGCCGCCACCGGCACAGTGGCGCCAGCTCAGCCCACGCAGCGGCGGCAGCTCAGCTTTGGCTGCTTGCCCGCGGAAAACCACCGGGACTCCCGCTGCCCTGGCCCCACCCCCCGGGAGGGAAGAGCAGGGAGCTATACGGGGCAGGATGGAGCTGGGAAAAGGACCACGTGAAATCGGACCCAGGCGGAGGAGTGCTCCAGAGCAGGGTCCAGCCTTTACAAAACCTTATTAAGATATCACTGGGCTTCAGATGTTTTCTATTATAGAGCTTGAGTGAAAGCATGGAAAAGTAAAATCGAGCCGCCTGCCCCAGCCATTTGCCCAGGACCTTAGCGCTGTCTATGTGTATCTGTGTGTCTTTCTGTGTGATTTGTTGTAATGTGTCTGTCTGTAGTGTCTGTCTGTATGGTACCATACAGAGGCTTGTTAAATGAGCGCTCATTAAGTTTAAAGAAAACATAAGATCAAATGCCTCTAAGTTCATGTGACTTAAGTAAATTCTAACAACTGAATAAATCTAACATATGTTCATGGGATTAAAATAAAAATGTCCTTAGAATTATTAACAAATGCCTTTTTTCCTAGGTAAATAATCAAAATCATGTTTCTGTGCAAAGTTACAAATATAATGCATATTGCTTTTAAAGTCTTTTTCTCTTTTTCTTGATAAAAAAGGGATTAAACATGGGACAAGGTGACGGAGATCCTATTTTTCAACAAATCATGTCCGTCTATCCTGTTACACAGGGTCCTAATCCAAATAATTTGCAGCAAATTTTAAGAAAACATGTTCTTTTTAACTTTAACTTTTTTTGAAAAAAGGCCTTCAGTCATTCTTTATTGATTCCTGCTTAAAATAATGTTTGGCTTTTAAAATATAGTGAGGGATGCATATCTCAGGCTTTAAAAATTTTTAAATCATGCTATCCATACTTATCCCTGGAGTATATATTAGATAAAAGGCTAAAGACTTTAAAAATGAAGAAAATACTAATTTTTGTTATCCAGTTTGGCTCTAATGTAAATTCAGAAATAAAGATTCATTCTAAAAGATAATACAAATCTAAATATTTAGAGTTTTCCTCCCTAAAAAATAGCGGTGGTAATATCTGATGTACAGTCTTCCTCAAAGTGACAAGTGGCCACCTAAATAATTTCATTTAGTGTCAGCTTTGACTGGTGGACTCTGCCTCAGATATCCCCTGCTGTATAGACTTTCACATTCGTGTCCAGCTTGTAGTCTGTTACTCACTGGCAGAAAATAGGTATCTATAATCTGGCACAATGCTTAATGTCCTATCAGCAAAAAATAAGATACCTGGCAAATTAAAGCTACAAGATATTTGTTAGAAAAGGCTTAAAGTATTAACTATGTTTGTTCAGCATCTAAGTTTTCACAGGTAATCTAAAACAGCTATTAAAACTGGCAAATTGAGTAAATATAAATGGTATAAGCTTTCATAAATGTCTATCCTTAAAATATCTAAATTGTGTAAGTTAAAATGCTAAATGTCAATTGCTAAATATAAAGTATTCTTGGCTCTTTAACATCAGTAAAAGACAATATATTCAAGTCTATCAAATGTGTTTTTTATATGGGTGAAAACGGATTAAGATTGCCTTCCTTTGGATATCTACTAAATGCAAATTACTGAGTTAAAATTTTTATTAAAATGTAATTCTATATATAAAAGGCTAAAGAATCTTTAGGCTATGTTTTGATTAACAACTATTAAAAACAAAGTATTTTATCTCACCTAAAAAAGGTAATTTATCCAAATTAAAAGATTCCTTATAAGGATTGGTTCTAATATAAGAGAACCCAATAAATAAAAGGAGATACTTAGTAAAATGAAGAGGTATTTTAGTAAGCAGGTTAAAGGGAAAAGGAAAATGCTTTTAGATGGAAAAGGATATTACATGGTAAAATTTTGTTCTAAATGATTGAATTATTCCATAGGGAAAGAGAAAGATGAAAACAAAAATTACAGAAGTTTAAGCATGTTACAGAAGATTTGAGAAAGTTAGAAATGAATTATATAGGGTAAAACTCAACAATTTTGTATGTGTAATTAAGATTGGCTAAATTTAAAAAATGTATTTAAAGGGTTTTCTAAAAATCACATTTAATGCTTTGATTCAATTAGGTTTTCTTAAGATATTGACCTGTTCTTGGTAAAATTTTACAAAATACTAGCCTAAAAGCAAAGTTTTTTTTCGCATTTATTTAAGGCAGTTTCCTGTATTTTCTTAGAACAATAGGGTTTCTTCTTGCTCTAGGTAACAATCTACTAAGGCCTAGCTTAAACAAGAATCTTACATCTTAATCAAGATAATCTCTTGGTCAGACCTCTGGTCACTGCATTTTAGCAAAATCAGAGTTTAAAGTTCTGTGTTTTATGCCTGTTAAGATGTTACAGGTTGAAAAATCCTGTTACAGGTGAAAGCCTGTCTACTTCATAAACATCCAAACAAAAACCACAAATAAGAAATATGAGAGATTTATTAACTGCCCTTTTCATGTTTCAGCTTAATGATTCTGTGTTGTTTCCCTGCCCCTTTTACACAAGGGAGAAAATCTAAATAAGCAAAGGTTTATCTAAATATTTCATAGAAGCTTGTAACCCTAAATGTGTGAGTTTTATATACATACAAGGTGTAACCAATAAGTAATCTCTTTAATGCAATAAAATCTGGTTTACACCTGTTTTGTGATGAATAAATGCCATCAACTAATAATCCTATTTCTTTTCATCAGCATTGGGTAATAATAATAATTATATATAAAGGTCATGTTTAAATAAAAATTGTTTTATATCATTAAATATTATCTAAACTATTAGCAAACTGGATTTGTTCTTGTCCCTAATAATCTTATTTAATACTTTCCTTACATGTCTTTATAACTGTTTACTAATATTACAGATGCTTTATCAGCCATAAACCTATTAACTTCAATTCAAAAATCTCTTTTAAAACAAAAAAGGGGAAATATGGAGTCATGCTTTCCCTAAGGATTTTTCTTGTTACTCTTAAATTTTTTTTCATTCAAATTAAAAATGATT
>PVJS01041004.1:0-18148 GCA_004027185.1 Glis glis
ACCCCCTGCCTCCCCCCTCCCTTCTTCCCATTTTCAGCATAGTAGTTGACTTTGATATCTTTGTGTATGTCCATCCTGTGCACCAGTTTGTTTACCTCTCCCTTCCCTCCCGTCTCCCCCAGTTAGTTCGCCTTCTTCCCTCATCTGAGGTTTTCTCTCTTTGTCTGGAGTCCCTCCTGTGTGGGGTTGTGGCTCATCCTCCCGTGACCTCAGTACTGGGGTACTCCGGGGCAGGGCCGGGGGCTTGCCTGCCCCGTGTCCCCAGCGCCGGGGGTCTCCAGGGGCGGGGCCAAGGGCTCACCTGCCCCACGTCCCCAGCACCAGGGGGTGGGGGTGTCTCCAGGGGCGGGGCCGAGGGCTCACTCACCCTGCATCCCCAGCGCCGGGGGGGGGGGGTGTCTCCAGGGCAGGGCCAAAGGTTCACCCGCCTAGTGTCTTCAGCGGGCACAGGGGTGGGGTGTCTCTGGGGGCGGGGCTGAGGGCTCACCCACCCCGCATCCCCAGTGCTGGGGGTATCTCTGGGGCAGGGCCGAGGGCTTGTCCGCTCCGCATCCCCAGCACGGGGAGGGGGGGGGTCTCTGGGGGTGGGGCCAAGGGCCTGCCCACCCTGCATCCCCAGTGCCCAACGTCTCCAGGGGCGGGGCCGAGGGCTCGAGGCTCTGCATTCCCAACCCGCACGCACGGGGGGGGGGGGGGGGGGCTTTCTCTGGGGGCAGGGCCAAGGCCGAGGGCTCTCCTGGTCAATTTTTATTCACACCAGCACTACAGGAGAATTTCTACCACACTTACTGTTGATCACTTTATTTTTTACTTGTTTCTTGTTTAAACTTAAAACATAAACTTAAAACTTAAACTTAAAATGTTTTCACATTTGCATATTGAAGAAAAAGTAACAAAACTATTTTAAAATATGAGTTAACCTTATTATGTCATCTAGGTGCATGCCATGAATCAACATATTTTTATTATGTTAAGTGTACTTATATAAGTTTATTAACTCTTTATATTCATATGGAATGATTATATATTATATGTACTAAGTGATAGTTACCATTTTCTTTCTTTTTTCTGGTACTGGGGATGGAATCCAGGGACATTCTACCTCTGAGCTACACTCCCAGCCCTATTCTATTTTTTATTTTGAAATGATCTCACTAAGTTACAGAGGGCCTTGCTGAATTGCTGAAGCAGTTGAGAACCCATGATCCTCCTGCTTCAGCCTCCCAAGTACAGGGGTTACAGGTGTGTACCACCACACCTGGTTTACCACTTTTGTTTTTAAATAAAAATAATTTTGGTTTTGCTTTTATTTTATTTTTAATCTAAAATGTCATAGCTATGTAACTTTTTGGCCCTAAACTAGTGACATTTCCTGTAAATGACATAATTTCATTCCTCTTGTATGTGGAATATTTATTAAAGTACCTCTGATGAATCTTTGTTTTTCTTTCAAGTTGGCCTTTGCCAGAGTTTGATCCAAGCCAGATTCGGCTGATTGTATATCAAGACTGTGAAAGAAGAGGGAGAAATGTCTTATTTGACTCCAGTGTTAAGAGAAAAAATGAGGACACATCAGTATCAGTGAGTATCATTATTGATTTGAAGTTTAATGAATATTTTAATAATTAAAGAACGAGTAGAATTTCAGTTATGGTTCTTTCATTTGTCATTATAAAACATCTTAACGTGTTATTTAAAATTTGGAGTCCTGATTTTGAGAATTTTAAAAAGAAAACACTTGCCAGGCGTGGTGGCACATGCTTGTAATCCCAGTACTTGGGAGGCTGAGAAAGGAGGATCGCAGGTTTGAGGACAGCCTCAGCAAGTAGTGAGACTCATCAAACTATTTTTATTTTCCGAATAAAAATAAAATAGGTCTGGGGACATAGCTCAGAGGTAGAATGCCCCTGGGTTAAGTCCCCAGTACCACCAAAAAAAAAAAAAAAGTGAAAAAAGAAAACACTTGCATTACTTGTCATCAGTCTAGCCAGAAACTATTTTAGTTTGACATGTATTTCCTTAGATGATTATATTGTTAGATAAGACAAGAGCTACTGGAAACTTTGTAGAGTATCTGGTCTAAACCTCCCATTTTGCAGTTGTGGAAAATGAGACCTAAAGAAGTGAAATCATTTGTTTGAAGGTACAAAGGAAGTTAATTCTCTAGCCCTGAGAACATCTTATTTTCCCTAAAGTGGAGGCAGCAGCATCTGTTCTTTTAACTATCAGTGCCATATTTTGAATATATAGTCACCAGCTCAGCAAGTACATGGACCTTCACTGGGTTTGCCAAGAAAACCTGGGTAATGTTACTGCCATTACACTTCCAAGCAGAAAGACAAAAGTCTCCTGGGCCTGCAGTCAGGAAGCAGAGCCTGGAATTGTTTCCCCCCTTAGGTCGACATCATTCTCTAGCATTCTAGAGATTGACTGAAAACAAAACTTGTTTGGGAAAGCTTTTCCTATTACTAGAACTGTTTATTAAAACACCATTTTCTGAGAATTGAGAGCTTGTATTTAAGATTTTGTGTTCTGAAAAAAATTTGAACATGTTGGTCATGGTCTGTGGTCATATTTAAAGCTGCATTCTTAGCATCTTCTACATGGCGTATAGTAGGCACTCAACTCGTCTTTTAGTTACTTTGATTGCCAGTGTCCCTTTAATTACTAAAAACTTTGAATTTTATGGAGACTGTGCTTTGTTTAGATTGCTTATCCTTTCTCTGGACACATTTTTCAGTCTGATGAGAAAAAAAGCATTCATTTGTATGGACAAGATACTAGGCACCTAGAGTTTAGCAGCTTCTGCCCTCTTGGTACCTACAATTATACCTTATTAGGGGAGGAAGATATTGAACAAATAAATATATACATAATTCTAAGTTGTGATTAAATATTGTGAGGGAAATTTAGAGATTGTTTGTGAGATGCTAACAGAAAGAAGCAAGTTTCCATTAATTTGAGTGTGGGAGCGTAGGAAGGTATACTGAGAAGATAGAATCCAAGCTGAAATCTGAAGAAGGCACGCAGCCAGGGCTGAGTATTTCTGGTAGCAAGACTAGCAAATGCAAAGTCTACAAAGTCACTTCGGAACTTGGTGCATTTAAAGAATTCAAATAAGGCCAGTTTGGCTGGAATGATAATAAATGATACGAAAAGTAGCTAGAGATGGGGCAGGAGACAGAGTATTCAGAGACTTGCAGGTGTCTTGAAGATAACTGACTTACATTTAAAAAAATCACCTTGGCTGCTGTATGTAGAGTAGTTGAATGTGGAGATGAGGGAGAAGAAAATGTTTCTTCAATCAGTAACATTTTGGTTTGAATAGCTAAGTGGTAAGATCCCCAAGAGTCATAGGACTGGAGATGGTCAAAGCGGGGTGTGGTGGTGTTGCACCTGTAATCCCAGACCTTGGGAGGCAGAGATAGGAGGATTTGAAGACAGCTTCAGCAACTTAGACCCTAACCAACTTATCAAGATCCCAGTTTCAAAATAAAAAATAAGAGGGCTGGGGTGTAGCTTAAAGGTAGAATGCCACTGGGTTCAGTCTCCAGTTCCCAAACAAAACAAAAACCCGGAGGTGGTCAGAGAGTTGAAACGGAGACTAACTTCGTACAACTGTGGTAAGCTTGTCTTCTTCGCATTTAAATTGTGGAAAGCTAAACAGAACTTTACTCAGGCTGACAGGTTGACACTGACTGATCCATCAATTCTCTTATTAATTTTTTAGCAGATATTTACTGAGGTTTTTCTTTGTGCTTTAGAGTATCCCATTGAGTCACAGCGTGTGGTTCTCCTTTACTATTTATCTTCGTTGATGCTGTTCATTGTATGCTTCTCAGCATTCTTCTTTTTTTTATCTTAACAGCCTTGTCTTACTCATGCTCTTTGAATTCTCCCTGCCTACCTTTTCTGGGGTGATGCTTCATTAGTCTCCTTAGTCTTCTCTCCTGCAGATGTCTGCCTTCTTCCCTCCCAGTTAGCTTTTTTCTTTGCCTGTAAACATTCACAAGTGACTTGACCCAACACCAACAAAACAGGGTTTTTTTGTTTTTGTTTTTGTTTTTAGCTTTCTCCCTCACATATGTGTCTTAGTTCTGGCTGCTATAACAACATACTGTAGATGGGGTCACTTACTCAGCATGCTTTCAGTTCTCACTGTTCTGGAGTAAACGATCTCTGGGGTTCCTTTTATAATGGGGGCTCCACCCTCATGACCAAATCATGCCCAGAGTCCCCACCTCCTAATACTACCAGAATTGGGGATTTGAATTTTAACATATGAATTTGGGGTAGACACCCATTCAGCCCACAATCCCGTACTTCTCTCTCTTTTTCTATTTTTACCCCTCTTTGTTCCTTCCAGTATCTGTTATGCCTCTTTGTTTCTCTGTCAGACTAAACTCAGTGTCTGGTTTTTGCCTCTCCTGTCTCACCTTAGTTTCTCCTTTCTATATATTGATCTCTCTTCAGTGTGTGGTTGTCTTTTCTCTGTCTCTCAGTGTCTCAATAGTATTCTGTCTGTTGGCTCTATTCTAACACTATCCACTTATTACCCAACCCTCTGAAAATTTCCTGTAAGCTTACTCTTCTTTTTCTTAAAATTTGAACTCATCAGTGGTTAGAAAACATAGCCTTGAATACCAGTAGTCTTCATCCCATGTGCTGGCTCCCTAGTTGAAAATTTATTTTCCTTCAAGATTCATTCTATCTACAACTTTATGAATCCTTTTGGATTTCCTCTTGGCATATTTCTTCTCCATCAGAATTCTTATAATCCTTTGCTCATATGCATAGCCATCTATGTCATGGCTATGTATATTACTAGATTAGGAAAAAATATTAACCTAAAAATTTGGCCTGTTTCCTCTGTTTTCTAAAGTGCATACTAATGCACTTGTGGTAAGTAGTCAGGACATATTTTAATCAATTATAAATTATGTTGGGAAGTTTATTATCAAAATCCTCTCATTACTTTCACAAAGATTTCATATGTTAGCTGGGTGTAGTAGCACATGCCTGTAATCCTAGTACTTACTTGGGAAGCTGAGACAGGAGAATCCCAGGTTCATGACCAGCCTCAGCAACTTAGTGATGTCCTCCGCAATTTAGCAAGACCTTATTTTAAAATAAAAAATTAAATGGGGCAGGATGTGTAGCTAAGAGGAAGAATGCCCCTGGATTCAATCCCCAGTAAGCCCCCCCACACACACAAAGTGCTTCTTAGGGAAGGAGAAGGGTGCTGGTGGGAGGGGGTGTGAGTATAATAGAAGGGTGGGTGGATATGATCAGTGCAGTATCTGCATGTATGGAAATAAACAGTGAATCTCATTAAATATAAAATTAATATGTGTTAATAATATTTAAAAAAATATAAAGTTTAAAATAGCAAAGAGTAAGGATTATAATTTATTTGTCCATATAGTTTATAAAAATGTGATGGATGAAAGTTCTTATTGTTGAAAGTATTATTATGAATTATAAATGGAAAGCCAAGCTTACTTGCTTTACTGTGTTCTCTTTACCAAAAATAAATTAACCTTTTCTCATTAGGAAACAGCCATAAATTTCTTAGGCAGTTAAACATCAGCCTAAATCCAAAATTTAGATTATATTTGGAAGTTACCTAGTAAGAGTAGAGATAGTAATATTTGAACTTAATAAGCTTGAATGTAATTGAATCAAAACCATATTAATGAAATTTGCTTACTTTGAAGCTACAATGGCATTAAATAATAACCATTGTAAAAATACTGGCCTTTTTTTGTTGT
This sequence comes from Glis glis, assembly GCA_004027185.1. NCBI lineage: Eukaryota > Metazoa > Chordata > Mammalia > Rodentia > Gliridae > Glis > Glis glis. Next base: position 5,772 of record PVJS01041004.1, read on the forward strand.
TGATGGTATTCGGGATTAAACCCAGGGGCATTCTACTTCTGAGCTATACCTCCAGCCCTATTTTACTTTTTTGTTCTTTTGAAACAGAGTCTCACTAGGTTTCTGAGAGTCTCACTAAGTTACTGAGGCTGACCTCAAACCTGCGGTCCTCCTCCCAAGTACTGGAATTACAGGTGTGCACCACCACGCCTGGCTAGAACTGAATTTTTCTTTAATAGAGGAAAAGTAATATTAGGCTTATATTTGCAAAAAAATGGATGAGTAACAAACCAATAAAAACAATTTTACCTATTAAGAATGCATAGGCTGAGAATACAGGGTAGTTGCAGAAGGATGGGACCTAGACTTCTTTGTTATACCTCTTTATATTGTCTTGATTTTTTTGTTGTTGTTCTGTTTTTGTGGTATTAGGGATTGAACCCAGGGGCATTCTACCTCCAAGCAACACCCCCAGCCCAATTTTTTTATTCTTTATTTAGAAACAGGGTCTCACTAAGTTGCGGAGGGCCTCACAAGTTGCTGAGGTTGGCTGAGAACCTGGGGTCCTCCTGTCTTAGCCTCCCAAGTATTGGGATTACAGGCGTGTGCCACCACGCCTGGCTGAAAGATTTTTACAAAACTGAACAACACTATAAGTGCCAGTTATTTAATTGAATTTCAATTGTAATACAGAATATGGAACATGAAATATGATTATGTGTCTAGATAAAAAATTAAATCCCTTATCTACTTTCCTTCTACTATTCTTTTTCCAAACAATTCAGTTCTAAAAACCATTAGATGGGTCTGAGCACAGGTATCGGATGGTAGAGGCACAGTGACCAGAGCAGGGTACTAGAGCCCAGAGAGGTGAAGAGGGAGGGCATCTCCATAGAGCGTGGCCTAACATCGGGTCTCAGTACCCAAGTGGGATTCAGAGGGAGGGTATCCACGCTGGGAATCTTAGCCTGTGGGGACTGCCTGCCCATGCACTGGAGGACTGACAAGGGAAATGGGAGACTGGTTACAGCCAGGGAGGTTGATCACAGGTGGTGCACGCCTGTAATCCCCCAGTACTTGGGAGGCCGAGACAGGAGGATTGCAGGTTCATGGCTAGCCTCAGCAACTTAGTGAGACCTTGTTTCAAAAAATAGGTCTGGATGTGTATTTCCTAAAAACAAAGACATTATTCTACGTTTCCATGATACAACCCCAAATTCAGGAAATTATTGATAAATTACATCTAATCTTCTAACTCAATTAAAATTTGGCCAGTTGCTCAAGTAATGTCCTATACAGCAGAAGGACCCAATTCAAAATCTGACACCACATTTAAATATTTGTTATACCTCTTTAGACTCTTTCAATGTGGAAACATTTCTCAGTCTCTCTGTGACTTGAATGACATTAACTTGTGAAAATTTGAGATCAGATACGTTGAATTTGTCTCATGGTCTTTTGTTTGTAGTACTGGGGATTGAATCTGGGGGCATACTACCACTAAGCGATACTCCCAGCCCTATTTTATTGTTTATTTTGAAACAGGGTTTCACTAAGTTGTGGTGGGCTTCCTATTGCTGAGGCTGGCCGCTGATCTGCGATCCTCCTGTCTCAGCTTCCCAAGTACTGAGATTACAAGTGTGTGCCACTATTCCTAGCTCCCAGCCCTATTTTATTTTTTATTTTGAAACAGGGTCTCACTAAGTTGCTGAAGGTCTTGCTAAGTTGCTGCAGCTGGCCTTGAACCTGTAATCCTCCTGTATCAGCCTCCCAAGTACTGAGATTACAGGTGTGTGCCACCGTGTCCAGCTCTCATCATATATGTACATATGAGTTAATTGCATCTTTTATATGTATAGTGTATGGGGGGAAGGGTAATGGGAATTGAACCCAGGGTCATTCTACCTCTGAGCTACACTCCTAGCCTTATTTATTTATTATTTATTTACTTATTTATTTGTTTATTTATCTTGCTATTTTGCTGAGAGTCTCACTAAGTTGCTGAGGCTGGTTTTGAACATGAGATCCTCCTATCTCGTCTCCCAAGTACTGGGATTATAGGCTTGCAGCACCATGCCTGGCTTATTGATGCTTTTTTTTTGAGTCATGTTTATAAGATTTATTAAGCCTAAGTAAAGATATTGTTTGTTTTTATGGGTCTGGTGTAAATTATTTCATCACTTTCCTTAGGAATAAAAGTAAAATAATAAGAAGACTGAATCCCTTTTTTCTACAATCTCTCCTCATAGAAGAACTGTTCCTACTTGCAGGTTGCCCACTGTCCCTTGTCCCCTCTCTAGAGGACCATCTGCCACTGCAATTGTTACTACTTGGTTTTTGAAAAGCCATCATTCAGAATGGGAAGCTGAACAGCTAGGGTTTTAAGGGACAAAAGCATGTTTGGGTGTACTTTTATATACACTTTTATGCACACTTGTATGCTGTGGATTTGGAATTAAAGTATATTTGTCCTTCTGCTCGCTCTAGCAAGCTACCTTTGATTCAGACAGGACATACAAAGTTCTCTTCGCCCGGAACGTCTTTCTAGTCTTCCCCATCTTTTTCTTTTACCTTAACTCCTATGCTTTCTCCTAGTTTGGCTTCTGTGTCTCTTCCTTCATATCCTCAGACTGTTAGTCTTGGGCAATTCACGTAAATGTTGTTTGTTACCTCTTCATCTATAAGTGGTGATAAATAATGGTTCTACTATTCTGTTTTACCTACATTTCTGTTTATTTTTCATTTTTTAATTTTTGGTGCTGGTGGTTGAACTCAGGGGCTTTCTACCTCCAAGCTACACCCCCAGCCCTTTTTTATTTTTATTTATTTATTTTTTGTGGTATTAGGGATTGAACCCAGGGGCATTCTACCACTGAGCTACACCCCCAGCCCTATTTTTTAATTTTTATTAAAAAACAAGGTCTCACTAGGTTGATTAGAGTCTCACTACTTGCCGAGGCTGTCCATGAACCTGTGATCCTCCTGTCTCACCCTCCCAAGTACTAGGATTACAGACACGCGCCACTACTCCCCGCTTATTTTTATTTGAAATGGGGTCTTGCTCATTTGCGGAGAGCCTCGCTGTGTTGCTGAGGCTGGTATTGAACCTGCCATCCTCCTGTCTCAGCCTCCCAAGTACTGGGATTACAGGTGTGTGTTGCCATGCCTGGCTTAAACATTATATTAAGGTTATATTATTTTGAATTATTTCATCCTTAGATTTCTGAAAGTTTTAGTGCTGTGATTAAATTTGTATGTGGTGAAAAATCTAGAATATGAACGGAGCCGGGTGTGGTGGCGCACGCTTGTAATCCCAGTACTTTGGGAGGTGGAGACCGGAGGATCCGGGTTCGCAGCCAGCCTCAGCGCGCGCTCGCTCTCTCTCTCTCTCTCTCTCTCTCTCTCTTTCTCTACTTAGTGAGGCCCTCCGCAACTTCATGAGACCCGGTTTCAAAATAAAGTATAAAAAAATAAGGCTGGGGGTGTAGCGCGGAGGTAGAACGCCCCTGGGTTCAATCCCCGGTACCGCAAAAAAAAATAAATAAATAAATAGAATATGAACAGAAATGCCACCTGTATTTCAGAAACTCTGTAGTGATGCTCAAGTTAAAGTGTTTGGGAAATGCTGCCAACTGAAGCCTGGAGGAGATAGTTCTTCTTCTTTGGACAGCTCTATCACTTTATCTTCTGATACAAAGGACCAGTGTCCTAAGTACCAGGTAAGTCACTGATTTCACTTATTCATTAATTTACAGATATTTTCTGAGCACCATCCTGGGAACCTGAGATATGATAGTAATCTTTCTGGAGTTTGCATTGTAGCTATAGAGACAGATAAAGTTTATGAACTTTGAAAAATCTTGGGATAGGAAAAGTGTAGAGAGCTATTTATATACATAGCAGGGCTATTTTCTCCTTTTTCTTAGTTCATATTTATTGGGCTACAAGAATAACTTATATACCTTTTTATTATTTAACTATGAAGATAAATATAAAACAATACAGTTCAGCCATAGTATGAAATGAAAGTATAATTGGAGATATGCACAATGAGAAATGTACATTTTTATTTTTCGAAGGTAACAGTTCTTCCTTAGACACACAGTTGGGTTAGTAGCTAAGAGCTTCTCTATAGACTTACTACATTTTATATACGTGCAGTTCCATGCTAGGCAAATGTCACCTGGTGTGAATTTATTTGTATCATCCAAGCTTGCATGAATCATAACGGTTTTATATTTAGTATTAACCAAAATCGAATCTTAGGCTTTTTAATTATTTGTAATGAGATGATTGTATTTTGGTGGAAATTTATCCTTACACCTTACCAATGAGGCAGTATATGTGAAGGGATACTGAAATTACCAAAATCCAGCTCTTAGGAGGGTCTACATGGCTCCCTCTGCCTTCCTCTTTTTCCTTCATAGACACAGTACCATAACAGATTCTGCAGTGCTTGCTCTACCATGTAACATCACATAACTTATGCCGTTTTGCACAGTTTAGGAAGTATTCTGTTGTGTTAAATTGTGCAAACTTGCCTTTCTTCCGTATATTAAATGGTAAAAGTAAATGTTAGTAAACTGATCAAGATTGTAGAGATCATGAAGTAGTAAATGATTATAATCCCATTTTGTATCAGAATCCCCAGTGATTTTCTTCTTTCTTTTCTTTTTTTTTTTTGTGGTACTAGGGATTGAACCTAGAGGTGTTCTACCTCTGAGCTACACCCCATATTTTATTTTGAAACAGGGTCTTGCTCAGTTACTATGTGCTGACTGCGAATCTGTGATCCTCCTGTCTTAGCCTCCCAACTACTGGGATTACAAGTGTGCGCCACCACACCCGGCTAAAATATATAGATTTTTCTAACCCAAAGTAATGAAAAAATTCATGATACACAATAAACCAGCCAGTGAATTTAAAAATAAATCATATCATGAAAAGAAAAATAGTGTGTATCTGGGTTCCCTGGCTTCCAGCTGTAAAATGGGGATTCTCATCACTTTATTATTATCATTAGAATTTTAAAATATTTTAGAAAACTAATAAACAGTTTAGTGAAATTTGTGAATGATCCTCATTTACTATCTGAAATAGTTATTTAGGTTTTATTCCTCTGTGTGTGTGTGTGTGTATGTGTGTGTGTGTGTGTGTGTGTGTGTGTGTGTGTGTGTGTATTTTGCGGTCCTGGGGATTGAACCCAGAGGCATTCTACCTCCGAGCTACACCCCCAGCCCTATTTTTATTCTTTATTTTGAAACAGGGTGTCACTAAGTTGCAGAGGGGCTCACTAAGTTGCTGAGGCTGGCCAGGAATCTGTAATCCTCCTGTCTGAGCCTCCCGAGTACTGGGATTACAAGCATGCACCACCATGCCTGGCTTGTTTTATTATTTAATTGTATCAGGTAGGAAATACATGGGGACACTTTCTAATAGAAGTGGCTTAAACAGGTTATGGAATGTTTTCATCACATGACAAAAGATCAGGAGGTATGCTAGATAGGAGTGATTTATGGGCCTCGAGCTGTCCAGAGACCAGGCTTCCTGTCTTTCCACTTAGTCAGAGATTATGTGTCCTTGTTGCTTTGTTGTCATCATATGGCACCTAGTAACTTCCATTTATATCTCATTGACCAGTTCTGTGTCAAATGAGTATAAATGGGTAGTTCTGAAAACTAGTACTCTGACCATTAGTTGAACCTTACAGAAAGGAAAGTACATCTCCTATCTCACATGAGGCTATGAAATGCATTTTTCTCAGTTAGGCACATTGGGGCCCTGAAACAAATTAGATTCCAAAAATAATAAGTAGAAAATAGACACTTAGTAGGTAATTTGTTAGTAATATTTATTATGGTATATGAGTAGTAACTAAGTGGGTAAGTTCAATTTTTAGCTTTTTTCTGACTCTGTGAAGATAAATAATAGTGGAAAGAAATAACTTTTAATAAGGAGTTCTTTGAAAACAAGATATTCCAATATTTCAAATAAGTCTTTTTATGAAAAAAAGTTAAGAACATTTAGTATGAGATCTACCCTCTTAAATTTTTAAGTGTATAATACATTATTGTTGACTATCAGAACCGTGTTGTATAGCAGATCTCTAGAACTTATTCAGATTGCTTGGTCAAAACTTAAGCCGGGCATGGTGGCGGACGCTTGTAATCCCAGTACTTGGGAGGCTGAGACAGGAGGATCACAGGTTCACGGTCAGCCTCAGCTACTTAGTGAGGTCCTCCGCAACTTAGTGAGACCATTTCAAAATAAAGAATAAAAATAGGGCTGGGGGTGTAGCTTGGAGGTAGAATGCCCTTAGGTTCAATCCCCGGAACTGCAAAAAAAACCATTAATGCCCATTGATTAGTATATTCCCCCTTGCCTCGAGCCCCTAGTAATCACCATTATACTCTTTGATTCTATGAATTTGACTGTTTTAGATACCTCATATGGGTAGAAGCACGCAATATTTATCTTTCTGTGACTGGCTTATCTCATTTAGCATCGTGCCTTTCTAGTCATCTATATTGTCACACATTGCAAAATTTCCTGTTTTCCTCGGTCTGAATAGTATTCCATTGTGTGTATATATCACATTTTCTTTGTCTATTCATCTGTCGATGGAGTTATTTGCACACTTTGGCTATTGCCAGTAGTGCTACAGTGGACACAAGAGTGCTGATAGCTCTTCAAGATCCTCTCTTCAGTCCTTTTGCATCAATACCCACAAGTAGGATTGCTGGAACACATGATAGTTCTATCCTTAACCTTTTCAGAAATTGCCATACTGTTTCCGAGTAGCCACACCATTTTGCATTTCTACCAGCAGGGTGTAAGGATTGTAGTTTCTCCACATCTTTGTCAATACTTGTTATTTTTAATTTTTTTTTTTTTTTTTTTTTTTTTGCGGTACCAGGGATTGAACCCAGGGGCGTTCTACCTCCGCGCTACACCCCCGGCCCTATTTTTTATACTTTATTTTGAAACCGGGTCTCACGAAGTTGCGGAGGGCCTCACTAAGTAGAGAGAGAAAGAGAGAGAGAGAGAGAGAGAGAGAGAGAGAGAGAGAGGGAGGGGGAGAGAGAAAGAGAGAGAGAGCTGAGGCTGGCCACGAACCTGGATCCTCTGGTCTCGGCCTCCCTAAGTACTGGGATTACAAGCGTGCGCCACCACGCCTGGCCTTGAAATATATTTTGAAATCTCAATTGTGATGCCTCCAGTTTCTTTTTTCATATGAGTTTTAGAATGTTTATTTTTGTAAAAATTCCTTTAGGATTTTGACAGGGATTATATTGAATTTAAAAAACAAAAAGAATCAATACAAATCACCCCATTCATGGATATTTCTTTTGCATAATAGAAGTAGTAAAAATTATTCTCCCTATTCATGTGAATTACACTTGTTATCTCTTGGAGGAATATTTCATATGCATAAGACATGGTAAGAATGTTGATTTAGGCATTATTTGTAGTAGCAAAAACCTGGAAGAGACCTAGCTCATCAGTAGAGGGAACTGGTCTGGCAAAGTGTGTGGGTTATTTTATTATTTATTTATTTATTATTTATTTATTTATTATTTATTTATTTAATGTGTGTGGTATTAGGGATTTTTTTTTTTTGTGGTACTGGGGGTGGAATCCATTGGCCTTCTACCTCTGGGCTATACCCCCAGCCCTATTTTTTATTTTTTATTTGGAAACAGCATCTAGTTAAGTTGCTGAGAGCCTCACTAAACTGAGGCTGACTTCAAACCTGTGATCCTCCTGTCTCAGCCTTCCAAGTACTGGGATTACAGGCATATGCCACTACGCCTGGCTGGTAGTGGGGATTGAACCCAGGGGCATTTTACCTCTGAGCTATACCCCTACCTCTATTTTTATTTTTTATTTGGAAACAGGGTTTTGCTAAGTTGCTCAAGCTGGCCTCGATCCTGTGATCTTCCTGTCTCAGCCTCCCAAATACCACACCTGGCTAAACTTTACTTTCATACAGTAAAATACTGTGTGTGTGTGTGTGTTTTTTACTGGGGATTGAACTCAGAGCCCCTCGACCATAAGCTTCACCTCCAGCCCTTTTATTTTTTTATTTTGAGACAGGGTTTCATTAAGTTGTCCAGGCTGGCCTCAAACTTGCGATTCTCCTGCTTCAGCCTCCCAAATCGCTGGAATTATAGGAATGTGCCATCGCACCCAGCTACTGTGCAGCTTTTAAAAGGAACAGATTAAATCTCTGTATAACAATTTGGTTAGATCCATAAGACATTGTAAAATGAAAAAAAAACAAGTTGCAGAACAGTGTATACAATATGGAATTAAAACCTCTTACATAAAATAATATAATGATGAGGTTTTTTTCTTTTTTGGTGGTACTGGGGATTGAACCTAAGCCGTTCTACCTCTGAGCTACTCCCCAGCCCTATTTTATTTTTATTAAATGGGGTCTTGCTAAATTGCTGAGGCTGGCAACGAACCTGTGATCCTCCTGTCTCAGCCTCCCAAGTACTGGTATGACACAGGCGCCATTATGCCCAGCTTTACAAAGGAATTTTAAAAATAAAAATCAGTACTTGAAGTAGTCAGAAGGTGTCTTAAATTCTGTAACTTTACTAATATTTTGGTTATGTGTAGGGTTCTCGGTGCTCTTCTGATGCCAACATGCTTGGAGAGATGATGTTTGGTTCAGTGGCAATGAGCTACAAAGGATCCACCTTGAAAATTCATCAGATCCGGTGAGGGGTTTTCTGAAAAAAAATTTTTTTGAGTGAATCCATTTTTAGATACTCAATTTTTTTGAAGATGAGAGAATTTAATTTGATCTTCATTCAGATTGAGCATGTCACATACTCAGTTTATGATGTTTTATTATTTTTAATTAAAAAAAATTTTTGTGGTACTGGGGATTGAACCCAGGGGCATTCTACCTCTGAGCTACACCCCCAGCCCTATTTTTTATTCTTTATTTTGAAACCGGGTCTCACTAAGTTGCGGAGGGCCTCACTAAGTAGCTGAGGCTGGCCAAGAACCCGGATCTTCCTGTCTCAGCCTCACAAGTACTGGGATTACAAGTGTGCACCACCATGCCTAGCATATTTTATGGTTTTAATGCTACTTTATGGCTCTTGTGACTGTGCCACAAAATCTGTATGACTTACAAATGTTTATTCACAATAAGTTAAAGAGGTTGTGTTTTAGTTTTGATCTCTCTCTGACCTTCTGTTTTTCTTCAGTTCCCCTCCACAGCTCATGCTCAGCAAAGTTTTTACTGCACGGACTGGCAGCAGTATCTGCGGAAGTCTCAATACGTAAGTACTTGTGGGCATAGGGGAAAATGGATTATTCATAATGTGCAAGGTATGAAAATTAAAATCTGCTTTTTGGGTTTACACCACAAGTTCCAATTTTATGTCTTCCCCAAATTTGAAAGTTCATGGAGGCCAGATTGCATCCTCATTTGAGGGTTGTTTTTTTTTTCTTTTTTTTTTTGGTGGTGGTGGTACTGGGGTTGGAACCCAGGGACCTTCTACCTCCAGGGTATACCCCCATCCCAGTTTTATTTTTTATTTGAAAACTGGGTCTTACCAAGTTGCTGAGAGCCTCACTAAGTTGCTGAGGCTGACTTTGAACCTGTGATCCTCCTGTCTCAGTCTCTCCACTATTGGGATTACAAGCGTGCACAACCGCACCCGGCCTCATTTGAGTTTAATTGAAAAAGGGGCGATGTGGTTTCTGTAATTTACGAGAAAGTATATCTGGAAGCAAAATAAAATGTTGATGCATTTCCATTTTCAGTTAACATGCTGGTGACCAATTTTGCAGTTCTTTGCTAGGCTAGTATCTGTAGGATTGTCTTCTTCAGTTTTCAGATCCCCTGCAGAATTAACTTGGCAGACAGGAGTAGCCTAGGTCAGCTATGTCAGTGTTACACATAGTATATTTAATATATAATAATAGTGTAGGGGTATTATGAGCTGTTACTGCTAAGATTAGTATAGTGAAGCTGAAGCAAGAGTAGGCCTGGTATCAGCATAATGTATTAGAACCTGAATGTAGTTCAGGGGTTAGGGTTAGGGTTAGGTGGTAGTGGACCCCACAGATGGATTCTGGAGGTGCCAAATCAGAACAGAGCTTACTGGTTAACTGGAGTTCAGGAATAACCCAGGGTCAAAAGAAGCAGGAGGTAGCCTAGGAGCATGCTCTGAAGTAGAAAAATTCTCCCGAGCCTTCATTAATTGTTAATGACTTTACAAACTTCTCTTTTGAGGAGTTCTATTAGTCAAGTTTCTAATACCTATACCTCTTTTTAACTTTTATTCAGGAAGGAAGGGAAGGGAATATGTTCTTCAAAATGTTGCCAACACTTAGCCAGGCTTGGTGGCGCACGCTTGTAATCCCAGTACTTGGGGAGGCTGAGACCGGAGGATCCGGGTTCGCGTGGCCAGCCTCAGCTACTTAGTGAGGCCCTCCGCAACTTAGTGAGACCCGGTTTCAAAGTAAAGAATAAAAAATAGGGCTGGGGTGTAGCCCAGAGGTAGAATGCCCCTGGGTTCAATCCCTGGTACCGAAAAAAAAAAGAAGAAAATATTGCCAACACTTAAAAAAATCTTGATGCTTAAAATGTTAATTTTTAAGTTTAATGTTGAAGTGGAAATTTTAGCCATAATTACCTCAGTTTCTTCATCTTTTCTAAGTTGTAACTGATATAATTCCTAAAATTTATAGAAAGGGTACTTTGTACTGAAAGCATAATTTTATTTTTGTTATTCTGAAAGATTTATTGAAGTAGTAACACAGACCTTCTTAAACGTGTGGACTAAAGGCTTGGTTACTTGGTTGCTGTGGCGCTCGCCCTCCTTTCCCTTCTCTCCCCTCTTCCCTTCATCCCCTAGGTGTTTAGAAAATATTTTCAGATCCAAAGTATGAGGGGAAAACTTGTTTTTGATGTAAATCAGTGTCACTGGTGTTCTTTTCTGAAGGGCCAGGTACTAAATGTTTTGACTTTGTGAACCACTGGGTGTATTGTAGTTTCTCACCCCGCCATGGTAGAATTAAAGCAACCATAAATAATACATAAATGAATGGGCCTGGCCGTGTTCCCATAAAAAGAGACAGCAGGCTGGATTTGGCCCTCAGCTGTAATTTACCAACCCCTGATTTAAATTATTACTTAGTTATCACTTACAGTTTATGGTACTTAAAATTTCATTTGGATATACATAGAATTGCCATTAGAAGCTTAAAATGAATTTGGAATTAATATTTTCTTTCTCCACCATAGGTTGCAAGATAGTCTTGAATTCATCAATCAAGACAACAACACATTAAAGGCTGATAATAACACAGTTATTAATGGACTTCTTGGAAATATAGGTAAATGGTTTCCTTGATTTTATAAGTTTAAAAATGTTTACAATGAAACAAGTGTTTGAAGCTGTTTCTTAATTAGACAGATTTATTGTAAGGCTAAAGAATTTCAAATAAGTGGAAAAGGTATTTAAATTGCTCAGATGTATAACATTTGTATTATTGGGGAATCGTTTTTTATATTAGGGTATTAACTGCTAAAGATTCGTATAATTCATCTTCATTGTTTTTGCTTTTAAATTTTAGTTATCTTTGAAAGATACTGTTACTGATATGGAAAGCCCTTACTAGCACTCTTAAAATATTTTAGCACCTTCCTGCTTCTCCTTCCCTAACTGTAAAAGTCATTTTAAAATGTTGCTCATTATTGTGACCTGTAATTCATATGTGCAGACATCTAAATTTGTTGTTCCTTAAAGATTTATTAGAAAAACAGCTCATTTAGTAATTTGGTTAACTAATTGTTGTCATTATATAAGTTCAACATTAGCCAGGTGTGGTGGTGCACAGTTGTAATCCCAGTACTTGGGAGGCTGAGGCAGGAGGATCGCAGGTTCATGGCCAACCTCAGCAACTTAGTGAGGCCCTCCGCAACTTAGTGAGACCCTGTTTCAAAATAAAAGAAGGAAATAGGACTGGGGGTGCAGCTTAGAGGTATAACACCCTCTGGGTTTCATCCCCAGTACTGAAATAACTAACTAACTGAATAACTAAATAAATAAAATATAAGTTCAACATTTTAAAATGACAAACTATTTCTGAAATTTCTGGTCATTTGTCCCAGAAAACTCAAGTAAATTGCTGCTGACTGTATTTTTCTTGCTCAGGGACTTGACATCATTTAACTATTTCTCTCATTTCTTGGTTAGTAAGAGCTTTTATTTATAACTAATTTTAATATTTAGCATTTATATGTATTAGTAGAAAACAGTATTATATGTTTTCTTCCAACTTGAGCAGTGTAACAAACATTCTGCTATGAATAAATATTAATTACTTTTTTTTTTTTTTGCGGTACCAGGGATTGAACCCAGGGG
>PVJS01041005.1:0-18165 GCA_004027185.1 Glis glis
CTTACATTGCATACAAAGGTGAACCACATGCACGTACAATTGCACTGCATGCATACACACACACACACACATGCACATATATATGTATACCGTATACCCACAGCCTGTCCTTTGTCCCATTCCTACAGTGTCCTTCTCTCTCTGGCTAACATTAACTCCCTTAAAGGCAGTGGCTCATGTGCTATTAAATTACATTCTCCAAGGTATTTACATTTAACTCAAAGACCGAAAGGTAAATTAAAAATCCAAAAGAATGAATATGTAAAGGTGAAAAGACAAGTAAATGCTCTTATTTTATGTTAGAGCATCATGTCCTTTCTGTCTCACCTTCAATGGAAAAGAAATCTGCTTCTAAGCCCAGCCAAATTGCAAAACATCAGGAAATAAACTTAGTCCATCAGAACCCCCAAAAGCCTCCAGTCTTTTCAATGGGCAAACTGTCAGCTTATTAACTTAGTTCTCATTTTATTTCTTGAAGTTTAATTTAGCAGACTTAAAAAACGTTGTTATAAAAATGAAGACATTTCACAGGCACCTGCAGCTTTGAAGTGTGCATGTGATGTGTCTAGGAGGTATCTTTGAAGAGAAAATTAGATTTTAAAATAGAAGCATTTAACCCAATATACTCACAGTTCTCTTTCCTCAGCTCAAGGCAAGTTATAACTACACAGCAGAAGGGCCAAGGCCATGAGAAACCCACTTCACAAAAAAATATACTCATTCTCCCACTACTTTGGTAATGGTTTTACTTTATTAGCAAGGGTCGGTGCTGGTGCCCAGGAAAATTTGGAGTAAGTAGTATATTGATGGCAATTGCTACACACATCTAATCATTTCCCATCAGGAGTGCCATTGTCTTAAAGACTCTATTGCTTATGGCCACCCCTTGTAACACATTATGTAGGATCCATCCTTATTTCAAGACATTAACCAATGCAACCATCAGCATTTTCCAGATTGTACAATAAAAACGTGATTGTACTGGAACAATAGTTTGACCAGAATCACAATCAACTGGTATGTTTACATATAAAGTGTCCCCTAAAGAGCTCATTTATTAATGCTGGGAGCAGATGTAATTGAGTCATGAGGGTTGTCATCCCAGAAGTGGATAAATCCATTATAATGGCTTTACCTGCGTGGTACCCAGTAGGCTGGTAGGGTGTGGCTGGAGGTGGTGGTCCCTGGGGTGCGGCCTTGGAGATTATATTAAGGGTTCCTCCTCCTCCTCCTCCTCCTCCTCCTCCTCCTCCTCCTCCTCCTCTTCTTCTTCTTCTTCTTCTTCTTCTTCTTCTTCCTTTTCTTCATCTTCATCTCCTCCTCCTCCTCCTCCTCCTCCTCCTTCTTCTTCTCTCTCTCTCTCTCTCTCTCTCTCTCTCTCTCTCTCTGTCTGTCTCTTTTCCAGCATTGTGATATAAAAGGCACAGCCCATGTGCTCTCCCCCTCCATGCCCTGAGATCCACTGTCCCCACCCTCACATGGACTGAGCCCAAAACCGTAAGAAAATAAATCTTCTTTCTTCTAAGTTGTGTGGTCAGATATTTTGATTATGGCTCCAAGAATGCTGACGCATACATCAGCTTTACTTTCAATAACCAGAAGTTTATACACGACACCAACTACTAAGGATAATTTTATCCCTGAGCCAAGGAAACCCTGCTACTACTAAAAGAGTCCTGTTGTTGAAAGTCACTTCTTCTCTGTGGACTAGCTAGTGCAGTGCCCTGTCCCCATGCAAGCGTGCAGTAAATGTTCATTCATGTGGGCACTGCAGAGCTGTAGGATGGTCACAAATATTTGATTCCTACAAACAGTAGGATTTTCTTACTTGCCTCAGTCAATACTTTATACCACAGAATTAAAGCATATCATACTGCATTATAATCATAGACTACTAATACCCCATGTATGGCTGTTTAATACATACATACATAGAAAAAGCAGGATTATTTTTTGGGGGGGGAATTGGAGTTTTTCCAATATTACCTCATGACTGCTAAGCACAGTATTAGATGTAAAATAAGAAGTGGGCAAAAGAAAAGCAATGCTTTAAACTATAGAAGTTGAGCATCCCTAATCCAAAAATCAGAAAAATACTCCAAAATCCTACACTTTTTGAATGCAGACATGACACCACAAAGGGGAAAACGCCACTCCTGACCCTGTGTGATGGGGTCAAAGGCAAAACTCAGGTGCCCTGAAAGTATCGTATGAAATTACCTCATGCTATGTGTATAAGGTGTGTACAAAGCATAAATGTATCTTACACTTAGAATTGGGTCCCATCCCCAAGATATCTCATTACATACATGTAAATATTCCAAAATTTATAAAATGCTTGCTCCCAAGCATTTTGGACAAAGGATGCTCAACCTATATTTTTTTAAAACTTCGTGTGTATAATTATTTCAAATTTTTAAAAATAAGTCAATTCCATAGACTAAGAAAATTAAAATAAAGGCACACCTGGACACGTTGTGGTGAAACTGCAGGACATCCGGGATGAAAGGAAAATCCAAGAGCTTACCAGACACAAAAGACACTTCTCAAAACAAACAAACAAACAAAACCATTCATCAACAGGATACTTTTTGCCAGCAACCAACACTAGCAGTCAGGTATTTTCCAGCATAATGTCTAATAGTCAATCAAAAATAAACAGACAAGTAGTCTAGCTTCTGATAATAACTAAGTAGCTTGATCAGACTAGCCCTTCTTCATAGAACAACTATAAAACCTGGTTTAAACAAAACCAAACTATGGAAGTAGCACTGGAGGCCAAGTCAAAGCCAGCAGGAGCTGGAGGGGTGTCCATCTGTGAAAGACGAGGCCTACTAGGTGAAATTTGTCAGTCTGTGTCTTTTAGTTGAGCTCTCCCCAGTCCACACAGCTTTAGATGTCTGAAAATTGCAGCTGTTATTGGAAGAGGTGTTAAGCAAGAGAGTTGGGGCAGAAGAGAAAGAAAAGTATAGGGGAGCTCATGGAAGGGAGCGAACCCCTAAATCTGCAGGCAATCAGGCCCCAAATCTTTGGCTGGCTGCTGGGCATCATATACCTGGGTGAGTCCCCAGTGAGCACAGAAGCTGGAAGCTTCTAGAAGGTACTAGAGGCTGGAAGCTACTGGAAGCTGAAAGAACTGAGGCTTTACTGCCACCATGCAGACACAATAGACATAACCTCCAAGGAGGAGACATAAAAAAATGTTGAAAATAATTAGTATGGGATAAGTTTTGAGGATTTTTATCATCTTCACTTTAGCATAATTTATTTATTTTTTTAATTTGTTTTGTTTTTTGTTTTTGTGGTACTGAGGACTGAACCCAGGGGCATTCTAACTCCGAGCTACATCCCTAAACTTTTTATATTTTATTTTGAAACAGGGTCTCACTAAGCTGCTGAGGGTCTTGCTCAGTTGCTGAGGCTGGCCACAAACCTGCAATCCTCTTGTCTCAGCCTCCCAAGTATTGGGATTTTAGGCATGCATCACCATGCCCAGCTGTATACTTTAATTGTAAATTTACATAACTTCATTTATTAATGGTTGTGCCTAACAACCAATTTGCAGCATTCCTGAAAAATGAACAATTGACCCCCATGAGCTGGTTCAAAATGGCTCCCCATTACTGGATGTACTCTGTCATCTGATCTAAGCCAGACCCCTATTTCCTAGAATTCTCTTCTATGGATGGCCCCAGATTGGGCTTAGCTGCAAGGGAAATGTGGGCAAGATTTGGAAACACAAGTGACGCTTCGGCCATCATTCTCAAGTGAGGTTACAGCCCAGTCACCGTGGCATCTTGCGCATAAGGTCACCCATCTGCTGGCTCAGCTTGCAGGCAGCTCCTCCAACAACTGCCGGGCAGTCTCCTTGGGTGACAGATTCCCGAGCCAGGCAGGTAGGTGTGCAATTCCAAGATAAAGGGCACCAGCTTGTCCCGCTGGTCAACCCCATCTTCAAAGTCAGATTCCGTGAGAGAAACACGAGGTTCCATTTTGTTCTCGTGGGTTCCCGTTGGTCTCCTTGAGTTCCTGTCTGCCTCTTTTCTTCCCACTTAATGTGCACTTTTCCTTCCTGGCTGCCTGCTTGGCTGGCCGGCTGCAGTCGCAGGCAGCTGCAGAGGCGACGGCCTTCCACAGATGTGAGCGTTTCTCTCCATCGTGGGCCCCGGTTGGTGACTTTTCTCTAATCTTCCCACTGGCTGCTCTCAGACCTCTCCTTCCCCAGTTAATTAAAGCTCCCCTGAGTCACAGATGGATGTAATAAACCCTGTAATGGACAATATTTATGGTGGTCCTGCCTCCCTCGTTGAACCCTAATACCTGGGTGTTAACTAAGTTAACTCCCAAGTTTTTTGAACATAGATGATTATACAATAAGGGAATTATACAAAATATTCCACCCTGAGACAGTGAGCTCCAGGCTGCCTTAGCTGCTTTATAAATAGTAGAGATATTTAAGACTAAGAAAAGTAGAACGAAAAAAATCAGATTTTCAAATAATATTTTTAAAATATTATCCAGCCACAATAGAGAAAGGGTTTATATTAAAGTCAAAGTGTCCATTGAATTACTGATCAGACTGATTATTTCTAAGCAAAATAACTTCTCCACATGGAAAAGTGGTTTAAGAACATCCCTGAATACTTACCACCTATTTATATGCTCATCACAGAAGCCCAAGTAAAACGCAGAAACAGGCAAAACCAACTTTCCTTCTTCTAACTAGTCTTCATTTGCCACAGTTCAAGACAGAAGCAATGGCGGTATTAATCAGACCAGAAGTTGGGTAAAAACCATCTAGAAAGGATATGGCTGTACTTCTATTACTGGTAACAAAATATGAGCCCATCATGATGAGAAAGACATGAGAACCCTTTACTTCATTTTCAGTTCATCATTTAGTACATGTATGTAATTTATAAGTTTAAAAAGAAAAAGACAAGCACCATTTCTCAGCCTTTTGGCTAAGATCAAGTGTAGGTAGCATCTGTTCTTATCAGTTTCATATCTGATGCATGCTGTATCTGAGGACAATATAGTAGATGGATTTTTGGAGTAGGGAGATGGACTAGGAGCTTGCTCCATCCACTCCACACATCCACCTGCTATTGCAGTACCTCCAGGAATGGTGTACCTCCTTTGGTGAAATAAATAAATAAATAAATAACAGATATTGAGAGGTACACAGTCTAGAAATTTTAAATAACTGCTCCATAACAATGTATATTAAGCTTTTGGAATATTGCCTCTCGGTTCAACCTCCAGTACCAAGAAAAAAAAAAAGAGGTATCCTCTGGCTAATCTTAGAATTACTCTGCAAGATTTTCCTGCACGTGTGAGCCCCAATTTCCTTTGAAGAGCTGAGGTTCCCGCCATCCTAAGCCCATCAGGCCTCCTCTGACGGGTGTCGGTTTGGGGCGCAGCACCTGACATGATGTGAGGTGTGGTTTTTAAGAAGCCTCTGAGTTCTTAAGCGCTGGTTGGAAGACATGGCCGCCTCTTCTTCCATCTGGGTTGTGCCCTGTTTGATGGGAACAGCTTTAACCAAGGTGTTAGGACCAGGAGAAAGGAAGCCCGGGGGTAAAGCAGTCACTGGTGGAGGGCAGGACCCATCTGGAGCTTGGCAGCTAGATGGAGTCGAAGCCCCAGGCCACCTAGACTGCCCCACCACACCGCTGCCTGTCAGGGAAGCAGTCAGGTGTCTTCTAGCATAGCAGCTGTGATTACTGCTTGACACTGAACGCGTTCCCGTGGATTCTCTGAACAAGGATAAATTGAGCTATTGCAAAAATGACTTCATTCAGTATCTAGACGCCAAACACTTTGCTTACCCCTTTATCCAGACTGACAAGACCACCAAGGCCAAAAGCCATCAAGCAAAAGATTGATGAGCGCAGCCACATACAGGTGAAGCGGCCCTAATCCAGAATCCAGAACACTCCAACATCTGAAACGTTTTTTCACACCAACATAATACACAAAGTATTTAAAATATTGAATAGCATTACCTACTCTGTGTGTATGTAAGATGTATGTAAAGCATAAATGAATTTTACATTTAGACTTGGTTCCCATCCCCAGGATATCTTATTGGGTATATGCATATATCCCCAAATTTTAATAAAATCCAATGAGAATTCCAATGAAACATTTCTACCCCTAAGCATTTTGGATGAGGGATATTCAATCTGTAATTTCAAAATGACTTCAAGACAAATTCTTTTTAAAAGAAAAAAAAGGAAAAAAAAGTTAAGTGAAAACTGGAGAAATTATGTTTATAAAGAACCTAATGAAAGCCTAATTTCCTTACCTTATTAAGAAACTTTATCAAAACAAGTAGCATAAAGCAAGCAAAAGACATGACAGGATATAACCCTAACTAGATAAACAGATGAATAATTTACCTCACTCTCAAATCAAAAGCAATTTCAAACTCACAACTGAAGATTCGTGAATTTCAAATTCATGATCCTTTTTAAGTATCCAAGTGAAAAATCAAAAGAAAAAAAATGTTTGATCTTATACACAGTGTTTGCAAGGGCGAAGGAAAATACTCTCAGACAGTGTTAATTATAAGTAAGTGAAATCTCTTTGGAATTTAATTTGCCAAAATATATTAGTATTTTAAGTGCATATAACCAATGATCCAGCTCTCATACTTTTTTAAAAATGTGCATCACAGATTGATTTTTATACTTTTATTGGTGCATTTTAATTATACATCATAGTGAGATTCAAAGTGATACATTTAGATGTGCACATATATCACTTTATCAAGTATTCCCTCCGTATTCACAGACTGATTTTAATAACCATTTTTTTTGTTTGTTCTGTGGGTGTATTTTATTTTATTTTATTTTATTTTGTGCTTGGGATTGAACCTTGGGCCTTGTGCATGCTAAGCACACATTCTGCACCCCCAGCCCCTAATAATTGATATTTTCAGTCTCCTTAGGTCACAGTTTATCTGACATAAGACTAGTTATTCTCTACTTGCCTTTAAAGAATCTAGCACATTGACCAGCAGGCATGGGGCAGTCTATAAATATGTGAATGAACAGCCTCCAATCAGAGAGCTAAGGACAGAAGTCCTTTCCTCTCCTCCCTCGAATTCTTTCCTCCAGTTATTGCCAGTCCGATGCAAGATTATAAAATTAGTAATGAGTGAGAAAAATTGGCCGGCCTAAAACCGGAGAGGAAATTTAAAAAAAAAAAAAACTCAAATGTGACGCCTCGGGTTTGGGCGCTTTCCCTTCTCTCGCCTCTAGATGGCAGCACCTCGCTCGCTTCCTCGGGCTGGGCTGCAGGAGTCCCACGTCGCACGGTTCAGACTTGGAAGTCCCCGGGGAGGCTGCAGCTGGAAGAATCCGCGCTGTGCAGAAGGCGATTCAAGCACGGAAAGCAGTAAAGAGAAAGGCTCCAACCTGAAGAAGTTCCCCGAGGGCAGATCTGAGCTCGATCGAGAGCATTTACTCCATCCACAGAAACCCAGGTGCAGCCTTTATTTTTGAAGAGGAGGTCGGAGTTGAGATTTGATTTTGAGGTCTGCGCTGATAAATGGCCAGAAAAAGACCAGATATGACCCGAGTGCCACCCAAGCTCAACCTCAGATGGGCACTGCCCTGGCCTAACACGGCTTCAAAAACGTTCTTGGGCAAAAGCACCAGAATTTCAAGTCCAAAAGGAGACCCCTGGGGTCGTGCCTGAGCATGCGCAGGCCTGGTTTTCTCCCAGCGCCACCGGGGCTGCCACGCGGGTAGGAGATGGTGAGGACCCCACCGCTCCTTCTGTCTCCCAACCCTCAGCTTTAAAAACATTCGCATACTAGAAGGAAAAAAAAAGCAATGGTAAGAGAAAATGGGTGAGACTCAAATTCAGGTGGAGGAAATAGAGATCAATGAAGCTTTACAGAAGGAATTTCCACTGGAGACTTGAAATAATTGGTATTACCTAGAAGAAGTGAAATTTACTGTAAGCATAAAAGCTGTGTACCAGAATGAACTGGGTAGGGGAGGCCTCTCTCCCCTCCCCACCACCCTGTCTTTTTTTCTCTCTTAGCTTCTGTCTTTCCCTGTCTGTATTTCTCTGTGCTTCTGTCTTTGTTTCTGTCTTATTGTCTCTGCTTCTCTGTGTCGTTGTTTCTCTGTGCCTCTGTATTTGGATAAAATTACTGCACAAATGCAGGCGGGACAAGCAGACTGATAGACAGCAGTGGCTAAAAAAGAAATCCCGCTATCGCCTCTTGCCAGCCAAACTGCCACGTGAGTCTCTAATCTCATTAGGGGATCAGCAGAACAGAAGGCTGCACCGCAGTGTGGACAGCGAGGTCGCTCTCTAGGGACTGTCCCGGGCTGTTTTGCAGAAGGTAATTGAAGAAACGCGACCAGGAATCAAGAAATGGGCACAAATGAAGGGAGGGGTCAGATGGAAAGGAATGTTTCTAAGCAGATTTGGGAGGGGGGGCTGTGAAAACGAAGCATCTACGAAGCCAAAGGACATGTTTAACGCACTCAAGGATTGGAGTTTAAGCTGCAATTAAGATGCAAAGCAGATAAGAAATTACCCTAGCAGTTCTTTCACAGATCTGCAGCACCCCGGTAATGACAACTCAATGCTCACCACTGAAATGAGATGGCTATTCAAAACATTTCCTCTTTGGGATTTTTTTTGGGGGGGCAGTGCTGGGGATTGAACCCAAGGCCTCCCACATACTAAGCAAGAGCTCTACCACTGAGCTACACCCCTAGCCCCTTTAACATGTCCTTCTGGACACTACTTGGGAGTAGTCCGAGCCAGGCGCCATAATTGCAAACTGCTTTCTCCCAAAGTCCACGTGATCTGTTGGAAAAGAGGTGCAGGTCCCCCCTAGGGGCCTTGGTCGGCCTCGATGTCCAGTGGGTGTCTGTGGGTCATTACCCGAGAGTTGCCGTGGCTGAGTGCGGCCAATTACACACCGCCTTCTCTCAAAGCCAATGCGACCTAGGAGAGGGAGGAGAAAGCTCCCCAAGGGAGGGGCTCCAGAGTGGGAGGAACTGACTAGAGCACCGGTCTAGAGGTTTATATGCTTCAGATCTCCTTTTCCAGTTGGGGTCTCAGAGGCAGTTTCCTGGGATTTGCATAGTGTATTTGCATAGTGTCCTTCTTTGAGTCTCCTTCTCTCAGTTGGGGTTCCAGACGCTGTTTCCTGGACTCTCCTGGGATTGCTTATCAGCAGGAACAACTGGAGTTTTGTGAAGCTCTGGTCACTTTCAGGAGGCTTCCGATCTCATTATCACTTTTCAGGAGTTTTGGAAGTTGATTAGCATCTGTGGCCTCTCAGGAAATGAAGTTTTTCTACCGTGGTCCTCTGGCCCTATCTGCCTATGTCTTTCTACCTCCTCAGTGAGAAGACTGGGGTCAGCACTGAGTGTGCTTGTGTGCTTTTTTTCCCTGCCCATCTGATCCCTGTGAGAGGTGGGTCTTGTACTCAGCTGGATTAGGATTTTCACCAGGTTTTCCTCTTTGAGGCTGAGGAAGCTCAGGAAGTATGAGAATCCACAAATGAGGCAGCGCTGGAGAAACTCTTAGGATAATGTGGAGGAACAGGAAGAGAGATGGCTAAAAAGACCACATTAATCCCACCCCCCCAACTGAGCTAAAGAGCTTCTAGCAAAACTGAAGTTATTTGGGGCATTTAAGTGTAGCCTGTAGGGGAGAAATTAAACTTATTGCAGAAACTGTATTTTCAAGAAAACAATGAAGGAGGGAAGGGGAAGGGAATAGGGTGGGATTTGAGGGAGGGAAAAATAAATTAAAAAATAAAATGATGGACATATGGTCCAACAATTTTTTTTTTCTGATTTGTGAATTCAAGTGTGAAAAATCCTTCCACAAGCCTCACAATGAAACCATCTGAAGGAAGTCAACAGAATGAGTGATAAGGAGTGATTCCCTCTGTGAGCCTCTGGGGTTAGATCCAACTGAGCACTCTAGGAACCAGTGTGAGACCGACCTCAGAGCTGTCGCCCCTGAGGATGAGGACACTGGGTACTGTCACCTCATCACTCTGGTCACCCATTGGTCACTGGGTGCTGCTGGTGTTAACTCCCCATCACTTCTGGAATGTTCTGAGCAAACAGAGAAAGTCCTTAGTGGGGAACCGTGGGTGTTCAAAGTTTTCCGAGGGCCCTGTGCACACACAGCACCTACTCACCACCCGTGAAAGAAGGCGGGCTGCAGATGTATATGGAGCATAAATGAATTTTACGTTTAGACTTGGTTCCCATCCCCAAGATCTTACTGGATATATACCTATATCCCCCAATTTTAAAAAAAAAACAATGAAAATTCCAATGAAACACTTCTGATCCTAAGCATTTTGGATGAGGAATACTCAATTTCTAATTTCAAAATGACTTCAATAGAAATTATTTTTAAAAGGAAAAAAAGCACAATAAAAAGGTTGAGTGAAAACTGGAGAAATTATAAGGAATCTAATGAAAGCCTAATTTTCCTTACCTTATTAAGAAATATTTATCTAATAATCATGTAGCATGAAACAAGTAAAAGACGTGACAGCATATAACCCTAACTAGATAAACAGATGAATCATTTACCTCACTCTTAAAAGCAATGTCAAACCCACAACTGAGGATTCATGAATTTCAAATTCATGATCCTTTTTAAGTATCCAAGTGAAAAATAAAAAAATAAATGTTTGATCCTATACACAAGTTTACCCATCCCTGGGATGAAAAGTGAGATGTGCTGTTCCACCAGCCTGCCCCAGAGGCTGCCAGCAGAGCCCCTTGGCCCACGACTTGGACCTTGATGACTCGCAGGGGCCTGAGCATTGCTCTCCTGCCTCCGTCTTTCATGCTGCCTTTGAGTTTTCATCAATTCAAGGCAGCTTGAAATCTCGTACTTTATGTTTATGTGCAGTATTAAAAAAAAAAAGCTTGGCTTGTGGTTTGCAAATACTTTACATTCCTTATTTAATCTGCATGCTGATTGCATCCCCGTCAACCCTAACAATATTTCCATGTTTAAGTGTCCGAATTTGCAAATAGCCTGTGTATAGTCCTGTGAGTTCCTGCCATGTGGTCCCATCTGAGCCTTTCTCCACCGCCTTTGAAAATCCCAAACACATTTCTCTGACTGTTTGCCTCCTTGGGTCTGATAACAGATGATCTCTAAACAGAATTTACAACATAATCAGCCCGAGATTAACAGTATCCATCTCGTGTTTTTTTGTTTCATAGCAGCTGCTGCTTTCAAAAGTGGTCCTCTTGGCCATATTTATTATCTTATCATTCATAATACTGGCCATAAATCTAGAGCCAATTATACCAGTTTCTCATACATTGCCCATAAAAAAATTACATTACTTTAGCTTCTCAACTGATAGATATTTTTAAAAGAAAATTAGAAAGCTCCCAACAAAGCATCTGATATATGACTGCCACCTTGTCCTCACTTCCAAATGACACTAGCATTGAAGAAAGTAACAGAACTGGGAGTGGATTTTGTTTTCATGAGAATGATGTCCCAAGCTTGGGGTCTGAAACGGAAGATTCGTTCAGAGCAGTTCTAACTAGTTGATGAGGCGTGAAGACCAAGACCTCTCAAGAAGAGTGACAGTGGTCAAGGGATGTGTGCGTGTATGAATGTATCACTTTGAATCTCGCTGGGATGTATAATTCCAATCCACCAATAAAGGTATAAAAACTGGTATTTGATGAAGAGTGTCCTTATTTGCTTTCAAAAGCATTTTGAAATATTTAGCAAGAATTAGCTAGGCCTTAAGCACTTTGCTGGGCACTGAGGAAGCAAAGAGAAATCGGGGCTTAGAAGGGGGCAGATATTCAGAAAAGGGGAAGGGTGTGTCCCAAGGCTCATGGGAACAAAACTGGGGAACTCAAGGTGTGCAGACCCCTCTGTTCTGCTGAGGCCTAAAGAGAAGGGCAGGAGTGGAGGGGTGAGCAGAGAGGCATCGCTGTGCCCTGCCTGGCAGGATCCTGGCCGATACGCCCTCAGCACTGAGTACCCACAGAGGATTGCGAGGGTAACCGGCTTTATGTGTGAAAAATATGACTCTGACTACAGTGTGGAAGTATGACAAGAGGCAAGAAGCTCCCTAGAAAGACCACTGTGATGGTCCAGAGGAGACAAACAGACAGACAAAGAGAAAGAGAAAGAGAGAGACAGAGAGAAAGAGAGAGAGAAAGAAAGAGAAAGAAAGAAAGAAAGAAAGAAAGAAAGAAAGAAAGAGAAAGAAAGAAAGAAAGAAAGAAAGAAAGAAAGAAAGAAAGAAAGAAAGAAAGAAAATACACATGAGGCAGAATGACTAAAACTGAATGTATCCGTCCATTTTCTGTTACCATAATGAAATACCTGAGGCCTGGTACTTTATAAAATAAAGGAGAGGTTATTCAGGTCACAGTTTGGGAAGCTCAAGGGCATGATTCCAGCACCAGCTTGGCTCTGGCATAGATCTCACAGTGAGCATCGTCACAGTGGCAGGAGGGTATGAGGAGGAGAGATCACATCACAAGACAGGAAGCCAAAGGGGTCCCAAGAACTAAGTTAATTCCTTCTGAGGACACTGCCTCTAGTGACCTAAGGGCCACCCACTGAGCTCCACCTCTTAAAGGTCCCACCACCTCTTAGCATTGCCTCCCTGGGCTCCTCCTACTTGACCCAAGTGAAACATGTTCAAGAGGATTGGAGAGGATGGACAAGCAGAGGTTCCAGCTCTGACTTACAGCAGACCCACCCCCAGTGCCTCTTAGGGAACAAGGAGGTCTCCACCCTCAGTCCAGGGATGCCAGGAGGAGGAAGTGTTCATCTTTGCTTCTTCCAAGCTCTGCATTAGGTTTGCCCACACGCATACCATTCATTTGACCTAGAGAAGCTTTTGTTAGTAACTGTGACTTCTCGGAAAAAAAAAAATTGCAGTGAAAATAATGCCCTTTGCGAGCCAGGCATGGTGGTGCACGCTTGTAATCCCAGTACTTTGGGAGGCGGAGACTGGAGGATCCGGGTTTGTGGCCAGCCTCAGCTCTCTCTCTCTCTCTCTCCCTGTCTCTCTCTCTACTTAGTGAGGCCCTCCACAACTTCGTGAGACTCGGTTTCAAAATAAAGTATAAAAACTAGGGCTGGGGGTGTAGCGCGGAGGTAGAATGCCCCTGGGTCCAATCCCCGGTACTGCAAAAAAAAAAAAAGAAAAAAGAAAAGAAAAGAATGCCCTTTGCTTTCATTTGCCCTGACAGTTACAAAAACCAGAGACTTATTAGCAGAGAGGAAAAAAAAGTCAGGAAAGGCTGTTTTGTAGGCACATTCATGTCCCCTAAAAAGAAGTGTTTCTCCAATTTGAAAGAGCTGAGTATCCCATGAAAATGCAGACTCCGGCTCAGGAGGTCTGCAGAAGGGTTCCCAAGACTGCAATTCTCATCACCTCCCCAGAGATGTCCGTCCTGTGGACCATGCTAGGAGTAGTAAGGTCTCACTAGCGGCTCTCAAACTTAACACAAAGCCAGAATCACTGAGGCCTCGTTAATACAGTTGTTTCCCCTTATCTGCAGTTTAGCTTTTCATGGTTTTGGTTACCTGTGGTCAACTGCAGCCCTAAAATATTAAATGGAAAATCCCAGAAATAAACTACCATATGACCCAGTAATAGCACTCTTGGGCATCTTCCCAAAGGAAATGAAATCAAAATATTATAATAAGACTTGCATATCCATGTTCACAGCAGCACAATTTACAATAGCCAAGCTATGAAAATCAGCCTAGATATCCATCAATGGATGGATGGATCACAAAACCTTGGTAAATACACACAATGGAATTTTACTCAGCCATAAAGAAGAACAAAATGAACGCCATTTGCAGGAAATTGAATGGAACTCAAGAATATTGTATTAAGTGAGTACATCCAGTCCCAAAGGACGAGTAGATGTGTGTTCCCTCTTCTATGTGGAAGCTGGAGAGACATTCGGAGATAAGGGCCACATCAGATAGATGAGCAGAGACTCCAGGGGAGGGACTGAATGACTGAGGGTGATTTGGGAAGGGAGGGGGGAAACAAAATCATAAAGAATGCATAGTAGAAATAATGCCATGAACGCATACAAAATTACCAATTCCAATCTCAAAGACTGTGGGGTAAGGGTGAGTGGCGGCGGGGGGAAATGACCCAGTAGGGGAGAGCAACAAGAGTTGCGTGCATGTTTTTTTCTGACACTCTGTACCCCAATATGATGTAAAATTACAATGCAACCAATAAAAAAATAATAAAAATAAACAGTTCATCAGTTTTTAAATGACTCAGTATTCTGAGTAACACGATGAAACCTCACATGGTCCTGCTCCATACCACCCAGGACATGAGTCCCTTTGTCCGGTGTATCCATGCTATATAGGCTACCCCCCCATTACTCATTTAGTAGTCATCTTGGTTATCAGATGACTGTGATGATGTCATGGTGCTTGTGTTAAGTAACCCTTATTTTACTTAATAATGATCTAATTTATTAGTCTACTAATCACTTTTCTGTTTTATTATTAAATATTACTGTTAATCCCTTACTATAGCTAATTTATAAATTAGATTTTATCCTAGGCATATATGTATAGAAAGATAGTACATCTAGGATTCAACACTGTCTGAAGTTTCAAGTATCCACCAGGGGTCTGGGAACATATCCACCTTGGATAAGGAGACAACTGTACTCAGATTGCTGCTCCCCACCACCCCATCCCCACCCCCAAAAGCTAATCCACCAGCTCAGGATGGTGCATGGGCTTTTGCATTTGTAAGAGGTTGTTCCCAAATGATGCTGATTCTGTTGGTCTAATGTACTGGTTGTTAATGTTTAAAGGTAATTTGCATATTCATTTTAGGGTCTGAAGATGGAAAATTTTAAATGTTCACACTAATCGATCTCAAATTCAAATACCATAGAAACTGGAGATGTATGTGTGTTTATTTTCATACTCACAATGATGCTTGTGTCTCAGGGCAGTGAGTTTGTAGGGAAATGTTCATGACAGTTGTCAACTAATAAAAAAATCGCTTACAGTTTTATCAGCTACAGACACACACTGCACTTCTTAGTCTTCATAGTCGTTTCTCAGAGGTGTAGCAAATTAGAAAGACAAGACGCTCATAGTCATTTCTCTGATTTGTAACAAGTTAAAAAGGCAAGATGCTCAGGTGTTACTAACTTGGAGATGTGGGTGCAATTTTCCTAAAGAGCACCAGGGGGCAGCAAAGCTGCCTGTATTTTACAAGTACTGGAACAGTAAGAAACAATATAGGAACATTAGCAGCAGCCAGCTATTATTTGAACAAAACTAGGTGGTCTTCACAAAAACAACACTTATGATGCATCATGACTTATCAGATAACCATAGTTCCAGAGTTTAAATGCCTTAATTCTGAAGGAGAACAATGATGATAAAAAATATTTTAGTAAGGTATAGAATGTAATAATAGGAAATGTAAGGGATGTAAGAATAAATGAGTCTTAAAAGTTTATATGTTTGGAGGATCACAGTTTGAAGCCAGCCTCAGCAACTTAGTGAGACTCTCAGCAACTTAGCAAGACCCTGTTTCAATATGAAAAATAAAATAAAAAGTGCTAAGGATAAAGCTCAGCGGTAGAATGTCCCTGGCTCAAAGAATGGCATGCATCTGTAATCCCAGTACTTGGGAGGGTGAAACAGGAGGATTGCAGGTACAAGGCTAGCCTCAGCAATTTGGCAAGGCCCCCAGCATCTTAGTGAGACCCTATTTCAAAATAAAAATGGGATTGGGGGTGTAGCTAGAAGTAGAATACTCCTGAGTTCGATACCCAGTACCACAAACAAAACAAAACAAATATGTCTATATGAATGTATCACTATGAATCTCATATTATGTGCAATTAGAATGCACCAATAAAAATTTTTTAAAACAAAAAAAGTAAATAAGTCATAAGAATTCAACTAGAACTATTTAATAAACTATGCATTTATCATTTTGTGCAGATCAAAAATATCTGCTGAGCTGGGCGTGGTGGCGCATGCTTGTAATCCCAGTACTTGGGAGGCGGAGAATGGAGGATCTGGGTTCGCGGCCAGCCTCAGCTACTTAGTGAGGTCCTCCACAACCTCGTGAGACCCAGTTTCAAACTAAAGTATAAAAAATAGGGCTGGGGGTGTAGCTTGGAGGTAGAATGCCCCTGGGTACAATCCCCGGTACCGCAAAAAAAAAAAAAAAATCTGCTGTGCACAATTCCTTCACTTTCTTGCCTGAACTGAACCTGACACTCTCCTGGCACCCAAGGGGTAGCTGATTTCTTTCTCATGCCCATCCTACCTCTGGGCTTAGATGTAGGAAACAGACCTATTTGCTTCTCTCCATCACTTCCAAATCCTGGTACTCCTCCTTTTCCTGCCCACCCCATCTCTCCTTCTGCCTGGCCCCACAGGAAGAGCTTTGTAGCTCATGCTATAGCCTGCACTGTTAGGGGCATCCTCCTGGGTTGCCCTGCCTCATTCCTTGATGATTTTAGCTCCTGGCCCACTGCCAGTCTCCCAGCACTACTGTTACAATTTGTAAGGCGTGTGTAGCCACCTGGATGATCCCTCCAGCACCTGTACTTTCCCTCACTTCCTCCTCTCCCCCAGGATGCCACTGCCCACCCACGCCAGCCGCCACTTCCTGTCACACCCTAGACACAGGGGCCAGAACCGTGCCCCTTCCCAATCTCAGCCTCCCGCATTCCATCTTCGACCCCCACCCTCCTATTTCCCAGAAAACTAGGAAAGAAACTACATAAACAGGACACAGACTGCACCAACAATGGGTACTTCCATGTCTCCTGGGTGGTGGAGGGACCAGGTGTCGCGGCTGGCACTGCCCTGGCTGCCTAGTTACCAGAGTGTGCCAAGAGCTGTTTGCAGACAAGGGCAGGCTGTCTGTGCGGACCTTCCATGAGTTGACAGGCTGCCAGGACACACGTCCCCTGCATATGGTCACATTCTGCACGCAGGTGCTTAAGCACGTGTGTTATAACCAACCAGTACTAGAGGTCGTTCAAACCACCCACCCCTCTCTGTCCTCAACCTCACCCAGGCGCTGGGCCTTGGGGGCTGCTCTTGCTTAAGCCCTCTGTGGACTATGTTTCCAGTTGCTGAACCCCTGCCTAATTTCCTTTGTTCTTTGTCGCTTTGTCCCTGTCTTATCTCCAAACCAAGCTGCCTGCGTTCCAGTGTACCTGGACCTTCAAATAGCGCAAAGCCTTCCCCGCGCAGGTCAGTCTCTGCTCCCTTGCATGGCTCACCTGCCACAAAAGCTGCCGGCCTTCCGCAGCGCAGCTCGGCTCCTTCCTGTCTGCCCCCTGGACCTCCCATCTTGCCTGCCTGCTCCTGTGGGCCTGTGGGTGTCTGGGATCAGTTTTCTGCTGACAACTCTGACCTGTTTTAACACTGCCCTAGGCAAACTTAGCCCTGCCGGCACCTGGGAACCCTACCATCGTTGGAAAGCATTCTCGGTTTGAGCTAATTCTGCGTCCAGGATGAGCTCAAATTGATCTGGGAGATAAATATTCCTGGAGGGGAATTAGGCAGAAGGACCTGTGTTGGGTTTTCCCTGTGTTGGGGTCTTTGGAAGGAACACCTGGCTCCAAGCCATAACATATTAAAGAGAGCTGTGATCCCAAGAGACTCCTGGTGGGGGACCATCTCAGTATCATGGTGCCAGAAGCATCCACAGCAGAAACTCCTAGGAAGGTGCTGGTACTGCCTCCCCATCACTCAGCAGACCTTATTCATCTCCTATCGCAGGAGTCTCTATCCACACATTCAGGATCACCTGGGACCTGGTCAGAAATGAGAATCCCACTGGGCATGGTGGCGCATGCTTGTAATCCCAGTACTTGGGAGGCTGAGACTGGAGGATCCGGGTTTGCGGCCAGCCTCAGCTACTTAGTGAGGCCCTCTGCAACTTAGTGAGACCCTGTTTCAAAATAAAGAATAAGCCGGGCGTGGTGGCGCACGCTTGTAATCCCAGTACTTTAGGAGGCGGAGACTGGAGGATCCGGGTTCACAGCCAGCCTCAGCTCTCTCCCTCTCTCTCTCTCTCTCTCTCTCTCTCTCTCTCTCTTCCTGTCTCTCTTTCTCTCTCTCTCTCTCTCTCTC
>PVJS01041006.1:0-18158 GCA_004027185.1 Glis glis
CATAGTGCGGAGGTAGAACGCCCCTGCGTTCAATCCCCGGTACCGCAAAAAAAAAAAAAAAGAAGAAGTGGGCAACTGAAATGAAGAGACACTTCACGAAAGAAGAGATACAAATGGCCAATAGATACATGAAAAAATGTTCAACATCATTAGCAATCAGGGAGATGCAAATCAAAACTACTCTAAGATTCCATCTGACCCCAATTAGAATGGCAAGCATTAAGAAGTCAAACAACAACAAATGTTGGTGAGGATGTGGGGAAATTGGGACTCTTCTACACTGTTGGTGGGATTGCAAACTAGTTCAACCACTGTGGAGATCAGTGTGGAGATTCCTCAGAAAACTGGAAATGGATCCACCATATGATCCGGCTATACCACTACTAGGTATCATACCAATGGGATTGAATCTAGAAAACAACAGTAATATATGCATACCCATGTTCATAGCAGCACAATTCACAGTGGCCAAATTATGGAACCAACCTAGGTGTCCATCAACAGATGAATGGATTACAAAATGATGGGAAATACACACAATGGAATTCTACTCAGCAATAAAGAAGAACAAAATAACAGCATTCGCAAGAAAATGGAAAGATCTGGAGAACATTATGTTAAGTGAGATTAGCCAATCACAAAAAAAGAAGGGACATATGTTTTCATTAATATGCGCAACTTAGGGAGTAGTGGGGACACAAAAGGGACTCCAATGACAGTGGAGAACCCTCAGTGGTGCAAGGGAAGGGGTACAAGGGAAGGGGAAGGGGAAGAAAGAAGTGAATCTATGGAATTACTGTCATAAACAATGTGTATATATGAGATTATACCAACATCATTCTCAGTGCTACATGTGGGGAGGAGGCAGGGGGAGGGACACCAAGAGCTGTGTGCATGTATGTTAACACCAAACTGATACTCATTGTGATGTGAGACTACAATGTACCAATAAAAATATAAAAAAAGCAGTGCTGATTAATCTAGGTGGTAGGTATAACTATAATTACTAATGTTTAAAAATATTCACATATAGTTTATATTAAGATATATATCCAATATTTTATTTGTAAAAATCAACTATTTTTAATTTTTGACATTTTATTATGGAGAAATTAATGTTTGATAATTAGGAAAAAACGAAAAAGAAGCTCATGAGGGAAGAATAGTGTATGTTAATATTAACAGGTATCATAAAACTGAAAGCTGAAACGGTAGATGACACACGAATAGGGTAACATGGAATGAGACAGAAGAGTACTGCAACAGCAACAACAGCATTAAAGATTCTAGTTAATCTCAGAAGAGCTTGAAAGCACGTTGCAGCTAAAAAGAAGCTAGGGGCTGAGGTTTAGCTCAGTGGTAGAGTGCATGCTTAGCATGCCATGCCCAAGGTTTAATTCAAGAAAGAGAGGGAGGGAGGGAAGGAGGGAGAAATAATTAGAAAACATGGAAAAGCTATTGAAAATTAAAATGACTTCTTTTGTGTATGTGGGAGGATACTAGGGATTGAACCCAGGGACATTCTACCTCTAGGCTATACCCCCAGCCCTATTTTATTTTTTATTTTTGAAACTGGGTCTCACTGAGTTGTGGAGGGCCTCACTAAGTTGCTGAGGCTAGCAGTGAACCTGTGATCCTGCTGTCTTAGCCTCCCAAATACTAGGATTATAGGAGTGTGCCACCATGCCTGGTTTAAAATGATTTCTTGAATTCAAAAACTCACTATAAACCAGACGCACACTTGTAATCCCAGTACTTGGGAGGATGAGACAGGAGGATCACAGGTTCAAGGACAGCCTCAGCAAGTAGTGAAATTCTCATCAACCTAGTGAGACCGTTTTTCCAAATAAAAACAAAATAGGTCTGGGGATATAGCTCAGAAGTAGAATGCCACTGGGTTAATCCCCAGTATCACACCCAAAAAAAACCCCAAACTCACCATAAACTGGGCGTGGTGGTGCACACCTGTAATCCTAGTACTTGCAAGGCTGAGACAAGAGGATTACAGTTTCCAGGACAGCCTCAACAACTTTAGTGAAACCCTCTGCAACCTAGTAAGACCCTGTTTCATAAACAACAAATAAAAAGAAGGGCTGAGGGTATAGTTTAGAGGTAGAATGCCCCTGGGTTCAATCCCCAGTACCACACACACACACACACACACACACACACAGAGAATAAAAAATCTCATTATCAGGTGTTTGCTAACAATAATGGTAATATATATATACATATATATATACATATATGCATATATATACATATATACACATACATATATATGCATATATATACATATATACACATATACATATATACATGTATATATACATATATATACATATACATGTGTGTATATATACATATATATACATATACATGTGTGTATATTTAGTACCAGACATTGTTTAAAGCATTTTACCTATATTGAGTATTGAGTCATTTAATCCTAACTAGGTACTTGTATTGGTCCCACTTTTTTAGGTAATGCAGCTACAGCACAGAGAGGTTAAGGAAGTGGCTCAAGAACCCATAGCTAAAAGTGATAAAACTGAGCCTGGCGTGGTGGCGCACACTTGTAATCCCAGTACTTTGGGAGGCGGAGACCGGAGGATCCGGGTTCCTGGCTAGCCTCAGCTCGCGCACGCTCTCTCTCTGAAGGCCGCTGGGTTCAATCCCCGGTACCGTAAAAAAAAAAAAAAAGTGATAAAACTGGAATATGACGCTAGGCAGTCCCTAACCCTGTAGGCATAACAAAAACATTATATTGCCTCCCACTGACATGTTAATGCTAAAATGTTAATATCTGTGTTTTCGAAAAATAATCGTATAGCAAGGCTTTCTAATTGGTTACTCTTAAGTAGGTCTGTGTTTTGAAACTAGGAGATATGTATTTATCACTGTTGTGGAAATTGGAAATTATGTTTTAACTAAATTTTGCCTTAAATTACAAACATTTTCTCAAACTTTAGCAAAGAATTTTAGAGAATGGAGAATATATGTTAAATTTTTGTATTCAATTAAAACAATTTTGTTTTACTGATTCATCAGTGATACCTTGTTTCATCACAATATGGATAGAAATAACACTGAAGCTTCTCAGCATTTATCTTCAAGGTACCTATTAGAATTTTGCAATCACTATTATCTTGGTAATATTGTACTTCCAGGGTTATCTTGAAGAACTCTTACGACTTCGAGAGAACCAACTCTCCGAATCTGTCTCCCAGAATAAAATACTACTTCAGAGAATTGAAGATTCTGAGCTGGCCCATAAATTGGAGAAGGAACAATTAGAATATATAATTGTGGAGCTTCAAGATCAGCTGTAAGTGAGATCTTTTTAGAAAATTTTCAGTATGTAAACAATAGAATTAAATGTGGTTTGCCATAGGATTCAAATTCTAAGAAATATGATTGTGTGCTATTAAGTTCTTTTCACTTACTATTTTTTACTATCGCTTTTCTTTTTACAAAAGTAATTTATGTTCATTGTAGAAACATTAGAAAATAGAAAAAGAAAATAATGCTGGGTGTGGTGGCACACGCTTGTAATCCCAGTACTTGGGAGGCTGAGACCAGAGGATCTGGGTTCGCGGCCAGCCTCAGCTGCTTAGTGAGGCCCTCCGCAACTTAGGGAGACCCTGTTTCAAAATAAAGAATAAAAGAATAGGGCTGGGGGTGTAGCTCGGAGGTAAAATGCCCCTGGGTTCAATCCCCAGTTCCACAAAAAAAAAAGAGAAGAAAATAAAAATTACCTTCAGTTGTGCTGCTCACAGTTAACTACTGCAACTTGGTATATATTCTTCCAGTGGCAAATGTATAATTTTTAGATATTTCATTTAGTTGAGTTAGTTATTTCTTGACTGACTGCAAAAAAAAGGTGACTTATTAGACCAGTGCTACTCAAAAGGCAGTTGTAATGTGTACACTGGGACCATGTTGTATCAGAATGTCACTATGCACAGTTTAGTATAGCTTGCTCTATTTTTTTTTATGAAGAAAGCTGTTATATATTGAATTTTCTAGTGCAACAGACTCCTTAACTTGTCGCCCTTCAAAGCATTTATGTTAATTATATGGTTTTGTCACATTGGCTTTAGTAATTGTTTATAGTGAAAATATTCACACTATTTGATTTTAATCTTAAGGAATGACTTTTATTTTTTTCTTTGAAATAATTTCAAGCCTTCAGGAAAGTTATGAGGATAGTACATAAAATGTCCATATTTCCTCTCCTAGATTCACTAATTTTTAACATGTTGCCACATTTATCTTATACTTCTCTCCCTCTCCTCCTGTATGCATAGTTGTACAACCACTTGAGAAGTTGCATACATCATAACTCTTTATATCATAATGCTCTAGTCTAGTGTGTCTTTTCTGAGAACAAGATATTATCTTACAGAGCCATAGTTCAATGATCAACTTAAGAGATTTAAATTGATACAATACTTTCAACTTATCTATAATTCATATTCTAATTTCACTGACTGTTCAAATAAGGTCCCTTATTGCTACTTTTGTTTCTCTAGTACCAGACCCAATTCAGAACCATGCTTTGTATTTGGTTGTCTGTCCCTTCAGTTACTTTAAACTTAGAACAGCTTCTCAGTCCTTGTGTCACATGAGGTTGATATTTCTGAAGAATACAGGCTAGTAATTTTACATTTTATTGTGTGTGTTTACTTTTTCCTTGTGGTTAGAATAAGCTTATTCATTTTTGGCTAGACTGCAACGTAACCGGTCCATTTTCTTCAGTATATGACATCCAGAGGCATGTGAAGGCTAATGGCCCTTTATTACTGATATTAATTTTAGTCATTTGGATACATGCTTTTCTCTTCTATAGTTACTGTTGGTTTCTTTTGTAATTAACATATGATATGTAAAGGAGATGCTTTGAGACTAAATATAAAAAATAGATTTTTAAGTAAAAGAAAGGTTTTATTAAGGGACAAAAATTGTAACGTTTTCTTGGAATTTGCATCTTGATGAAAAGAATTATGTCTGCCTGTTCTCTTTTTTCTGATACTATATAGAGTGTTCATCCTGTGGGGTATCACTCCTTGAGAAGCAGGTTAACACTTTCCATAGCCCTTTTCTTCTATTAAGCAGGGAGAAAAACATCAATAGTCAAAGAATAGAAATTTCTAGTTATTCCTTTAAATTGGAAAATTAAGATGATTAACTAAATGCTTTTAACCTAAAAATAATTATGAAATCAGTTTTATTTTATCAAAAAGATATTTTCATTTGAAGAATTGAATGTAAATAGATCCAGTTTATTTCACTTTTGATAATTTAATGTAAACAAAGACTCAAACTTTATAGTTTAAAAACAATCCACCCTGAGTTATGGTGTTATCATCCTTCCATGACAGGAGTGTCATTGATGCTCTTGATTTTGCAGAGAAACTTTATGGTTGTTTTTAATACCATTAAGAAGATTATATTTAAAACAATATTAATATAGCTACAAATAAAAACTATGGCCATTAATTAAACTGTTTTCTTGAGTTTACATGTTAAAGATTTACTTTCATCTGATACGACTCCAATCTGTAGATATGTGTAAATTATTGTCTTTTAAGATTCCTTTGTTTAAAAACTACCTTAAGTTATACCAAACAGGATACTAAGATAAATTCTTTTATGAATTATCATAATTCACTACTTTATCAGAATTACCTTTAAGATGCAGAGTAATGTGGTCATTTTGTAGCTATAGGGAGAGAACATTTTTTTTTCCCTTTAATGTTGCTGAGATTGTTTTTTACTGATAGATAAGAAGGTCTGCAATCAAAGCTGAGCACTAAAATTCTCTATTCATTCTAAGAAGATGTAAGTGGCCCAGATAAGATTCAGATTTAAAACATATCAACAAAATGGGCAGAAAGGGAATAGTAAGAGGTGAAAGATGAGGCGTGTGATATTTGCTTTTACACTGTGTTGATTATCTTTTCCTGGTCATTTAAATCCTTTGTCATAACAAGGCATGGTGGCGCACACTTGTAATCCCAGTACTTGAGAGGCTGAGACAGGAGGATTGCAGGTTCACAGCCAGCCTCAATAATTTAGCGAGGCCCTCTGCAACTTAGTGAGACCCTGTTTCAAAATAAAAAATAAAATAAAATAGGGTTGGGGGTACAGCTCAGAGGTAGAATGCCCCTCAGTTCAATCCCCAGTACCACCCAAAAAAATCTTTTGTCATATACTTACTCTTTCTATATTTCTTAATGGCTAGATGTACTTTGAATCACCATTATTCTTTGATTATGTCTTTGAATACTCATAAAACCATGAACAGTTTGTAGTTTGGGTAATAGTGTGCAAGTTAGTGTGGAGAAGTACAGGAGCATCCTAAAGCCTACTTGCAAGCCAGGACCGTCTTCAGATAATGGTGTTACATTTGCCTGTTATGAGCTCAGTCTTAAATTGATTAATGTCTCGAGCCTCTGCTTATTCATCTGTCAGAGAGAGATAATATTCAATTTGTGGATCATTAAGAGTGTTAAATGCTATCAGGTATAATATAAGTAGAAAAAAGAAGGCATTCAAAGAATTTTTATGCCTCTACTTTGGTTTATAGCAACTCCTAATCTCCTTAATAAATCACTCAGAGAGTAGAAAATTAAAAGTGGTTTACCTTTTCATGCCAGAATGCTGTAGATCAATCAATGAGTTTGGACTTGATTATATTATCCCTGAGTTTCAAGGAATTCATTTTTAGCTCTAATTTTTTTCAGAACTGGGGATTGAACCTAGGGGTATTCTACCTCCAAGCTACACCCCAAATCCTATTTTTTATTCTTTATTTTGAAACAGGGTCTCACTGAGTTACAGAGGGACTCACTAAGTAGCTGAGGCTGGCCGCGAACCTGAGATCCTTCTGTCTCAGCCCCCCTCGTACTGGGATTACAAGCGTGAGCCACCACGCCTGGCTAGTTCTAATTTCTAAATGGCATTTGGATTAATGTTTAAAAGCATGGTATATATTTATGTTTACCATGTGTGAGGGAGACATACATATTTAATTCTACAACAAGTGTCATCTGTAACCATAATTCTTTTTCTCATTCATATGTTTAATGAAATACTAATTTGGAGTAATTTATAAGGTAATGACAAAGATGCATTTGAATAATTAAGTTTATAGTTGGTAGAGTTTTGAAATATTGAATCATTTAAAATCTGCAAATATTATGATTAGGAATAATATTATTTTTCATCAGAAGATACAGCATCACTCTAGGTTTTGATTCGCATACTTTTGAAGTCTGTGATACAGCTTGATTTTATTTTGCTTCAGTAACTTTTTTTTTTTTTTTGGCGGTACCGGGGATTGAACCCAGGGGCATTCTACCTCCGCGCTACACCCCCAGCCCTATTTTTTATACTTTATTTTGAAACCGGGTCTCATGAAGTTGTGGAGGGCCTCACTAAGTAGAGAGAGAGAGAGAGAGAGAGAGAGAGACAGGAAAAGAGAGAGAGCGAGCTGAGGCTGGCCACGAACCCGGATCCTCCGGTCTCCGCCTCCCAAAGTACTGGGATTACAAGCGTGCGCCACCACGCCCGGCTTTTCAGTAACTTTTAACTTCATTTTATGTATTAAAGTTCATTCAATAAAATAAATATAAGCAAGCTTAAAGTATTGGTTATGCTTTGGATCAGTATATGGAAAGTTTGTCATAAGATTATGAAATGTATTTTGTTTATGGCCTTTTTATTATCATAATTATTTATTCTAATTAGTGGGAAAATTTCTCAGTTTTGAATTTAGTTCTATTCAATAAACATGTATTTAAATGTACACTTTTCACTTGGGATACCACTAAGGCACGATCTCTTTTTACAAGGAAACTTGCAAGCTAGTGAGGTAGATATATTGACATCCTCACTCACATTGTTGTTTGAAGAGTGCAATGTATAAGGGGCTGGCTTTGTCAACATAGACAGGGTAGACCTCAGACAGCTGATCTACTGTACAAATGGCTCTGTAAAACACGCATTGCAGACCTTAGGAATAGACAGCCACACAACAGTGTGCAAACCCTGAACACCTTTATTATATTGAATAGCAATAAAATGTATAATGTGGAGTTTTTTCCAGTTATCTGATGATATTTTTTGTTAATGGTTTGAAAAATTATAGCAGCAGTAACATGGCCTATCAGGTTTCTTAGCAAACTGAACAGTCTAAATAGAAGTGTTAAATTAGGCCAGTCTCTCAGTTCAAGAATCAGTTTGGTGT
Organism: Glis glis; assembly: GCA_004027185.1. NCBI lineage: Eukaryota > Metazoa > Chordata > Mammalia > Rodentia > Gliridae > Glis > Glis glis. Next base: position 8,255 of record PVJS01041006.1, read on the forward strand.
AATTCATGGGAAGCAGTGATGGTGTGATCTCTCAGCCTGCAAACCATAAGTCAATGATGCTCTGCCATCCCAGTTCACAAGTTTAGGATGAATGAGATAGTAACAAGACAGTTGTGTTATCCACCACCCAGTGGCCCAGTTGTTCTGGGGCAGTGGGATATGAGATACAGGGTTTATTGAGAAATGCTTACAGGGGTGACAGGCTGGATAGGTGCTTTGCCAAAAAGTCCAGTGGCCATGGCCATGCAGTGCCTCTGATACCTCACCAGAAAATAGCGCCTCTTGTCCTCTCCTTGCTTTGTTCAGGGGTGGCTGCCTGGATCAGCACTCTGTCTGCATGATCTTTGCCAGTTACCGTAGGGAGGAGGGCTTTCTAAGTTAGGCTACAGAATCAGTGACACCATCAGCATTAGCTTATTTGCTCCTTGTATGACCTACATCCCAAGGAGCAGTGACCTGGCTTGCATGCAAGAAAGTGCCTTTGTGCAGATAACACTAACTCACCCTAATTCCAAGCACACATGAGAGAGAACCAGTGTCCTTCAATATAATATGAATCTGGACATTCTGGCCCACACCCACTTTCATTTCATTTACTTGGCTAGGATTTGGGGGACCGAAAGGGGCATTCAGGGACATGGTGTTCTATTATTCCTCTTTTCTTTAAGGACAACGTAGCAGTACAATGATGTCAGCATGGCCCGCTTAAAAACGGATGAATTATGACATTTCCTAGTCATCTTGTCATAGTTTTTGGCAGGTAACAATTGTTACTAAAATTTTAAATCACAATAATATTAATATATATTACATATTCCATTGTCCATATGAGGACAGAAATATTAAGAAAATGCAGCCAGAAGAAAAAAAAACAGATACCAGATAGGTGTCCTTTGTATTTTAAGCCAACTAGCTACATTAGCATCATCTGGGAGCAGAACATCAGGCCCCACCCCAGGCCTATTGAATCCAAGTCTACATTTTTAACAAAGTCCCCAGGGAACTAATGACTCATTAAAGTTTGAGAAGTGCTGCTCTGTGCTACATATCCTGTACAGTACATCCTGTTCATTCTGGATTAGTGATTCTGGTTGCACATTAGACTCATCCCAGAGAGATTAAAAATAATAATAATAAGTAAATAAATAAATAACCAAGCCAGGTGCGACGGCACACTCCTGTAATCCTAGTACTTGTGAGGCTGAGACGGGAAGATTAGAGGTTCGAAGCCAGCCTCAGTAACTCAGTGAAACCCTCAGCAAGTTAATGAGATCCTGTTTCAAAATAAAAAAAAAAAGGATCCTTGGGAGGCTGAAACAGGAGGATCACAGGTTTGTGGCCAGCCTCAGCTACTCAGTGAAGCCTCTGCAACTTAGTGAGAGCCTGTTTAAAAATAAAGAATAAAAAATAGGGCTGGGGGTATAGCTCGGAGGTAGAATGCCCCTGGGTTCAATCCCCAGTACCACAATAAAAATTCAAATTAAAAATAAATAAAAAGAGCTGGGGGTGTAGCTCAAAGGTAGAGCACCCCTGAGTTCAATCTCCAATACAAAAAAAAACACCAATACTTTTTTTTTTTTAATGAGGATGACTGACTGAGCCTCACCTCCAGAGATGTTCATTTAATTGGTGAAAGGTGGGACCCAGGCAAGTGTATGTTTAAAAACAAAATCTTCTGAATAGCTAGGCATGGTGGCACACACCTGTAATCCCAGTTCTTGGGAGGCTGAGACGAAAATCACAGGTTCGAGGCCAGCCTCAGCAACTTACGGAGACCCTATTTCAAAATTAAAATAAATAAATAAAAAGGGCTGTGGTGTAGCTCAGAGGTAGAAAACCCCTGAGTTCAATCCCTAGAACCAAAAATAAAATAAAACAATTTTCTGAGGTGTTTCTGATGTGCAATCAAGGCTGAGAACTGATCTAAGGTGCTGAGTTAAATTTTAGGCTTTTTTTTCTTAAGTTAACTTTTGGGGCAAGAATATTGTATAGGTGGTGCTGTGTACTTCATATTGTATCATATCAGGAAACACACTGGTTGTCTTCTCACTTCTTTAAACTTTTATTTGGTACATTGTAATTACACATTATATTGGGATATAGAGTAATAAAACATACATGCACACAACTCTTGGAGTACTTTCCTTCAGGTCCCACACCTCACATTTCCCTCCCCATACATGTCTTTGAGAGTAGAATTGATAATTTTGTATACATATGTAGCAGTTATTTCGACTGTTACATTCTCGGTCTCTGCCCCCTCTTCCCTTCTCTAATCCCCCATCACTCCATTGGAGACTCTGCTCTTCTACCTGATGTTACCCTTATTTCTGAATGTCTATCTCGCTTCCATATATAAGAGAAAACACACAACTACTCGTTTTTTGAGACTGACTAATCTTGCTTAGCATAATATTATCTAGTTCCATCCATTTTCCTGCAAATGACATTATTTTGTTCTTTATGGCTGGCTGAGTAAAATTCCATTGTGTGTATATACCATAGTTTTGTGATCCATTCATCTGTTGATGGACACCTAGGCTGGTTCCATAATTTGGCTTTTGTAAATTGTGCTTCTATGAACATGGATATGCAAGTATTGCTATAATGTTCTCATTTCATTTCCTTTGGGAAGATGCCCAGGAGCACTATCACTGGGTCATATGGTGGTTCCATTCCCAATCTTCTGAGAAACCTCCACGGTGATCTCCAAAGTGACTGTTTTAATTTGCAATTCTACCAACAGTGTAATAGAGTTCCTATTTCCCCACATCCTCATCAGCATTTATTATTGTTTGTTTTCTTGGTTATTGACATTCTAACTAGAGTTAGATGGAATCTCAGTGTAGTTTTGATTTGCATCTCCCTGATTGCTAATGATGTTGAACAGTTTTTCATGTATTTATTGGCAATTTGTATTTCTTCTTTTGAGAAATATCTATTCAGTTCAGTTGCTCATTTTTTATTGGGCTATTTGCTTTTCATTGTTAATTTTTAAAGCTCTTTATATATTCTTGATATATAATTGGAGGGGTAGTTGTCAAAGATCTCCCGTTTTGTAAGCTCTCTCTGTAGACTCTTGATAGTTTCCTTCGTTGCATGGAAGCTTTTTAATTTAATGCCATCCCATTTATTAATTCTTGTTTTAATTTCCTAAGCTTTCAGGGTCTTATTAAGGAAGTTTTTACCAGAACCTAAATGTTGGCGTGTTGATCCTATGCCCTCTTCTAGCAGTTTTAATGAGTCTAAGATTGACCAGTGGATTCAGGTGGTGATGACCTGATTTCTCTTTTATGAAAGTTCACATCAATCTTTCATCTACTGGAATGAGCCATGGGTGAGTGAGCATTACCTAAAACAATCAATTATAATTAGGGTTTGTAAGATGGTGATTTCTAATTACAATTGTTTTTCACTTATTGGCTGAAATTTTAGAAAATGAACTTTCCCTTGGTTAAGGCAAATGGTGATTACTTTAAAATACACTTCTTATAGAATTTTATTTATTTTCAGAGTAAGATACTGATATCCTATATCTTTCCAGTGGTTATCAAAACCAGTGATAGGGAGATTTTTGTTTTTCTTTTTTCTTATTATATGCAATCTCTTCTAGAATGTGAACTAACACATATGAGATTCATAAATAGATGATGTCAGGGTAGCAAGGGAATCACCTTAATTCACAGGTGATTTTCCACAAGTAACACCAGACAAATACAAAATACATTAGTGCAGTCAAATACTGTAAACCACCAATAGATGGCATTCTCTCACTTAGGCGATATTCACAATGTGTTCCACTGTTCAGTTGAAGTCTTGGAGGTGCTTCTCCTATAGTTACTTCATTTTTGTGCATTTTGCCCTTGCCTTCATGGCAAGCCTCAACTCTGGCATCCTAAATTCTTTTGTACCTTCTTCTATCAAAGGATCTTTGTTTTTTGATGATTTTGTTGTTAAGATTTATTTGTGTGTATGTGTGTGGTGCTGGGGATCAAACCCAGGGCCTTATTCATGCTGGGCAAGCACTGTCCCACTGAGCTAATCCCCGGCCCAATTGTAATATTTATTTACTATATAGGAATTTGTCAAGTATTTTTAATTGGGTTTGTAATTATAATTGTATTAGGATTGCTACTGTTTTTCTTTGTGCTTTAATTAGAAAGTTGAATTGGTTTTGAGTTGTGAACTCTTAACTCAGTATCCACATGTCGGTTATTTTTTATGTGGTATTGCAAAACCCATTTTGTTTGTTTGTTCCTGCATTGTAGCAGAAATGTCTGCATTTATTGTGCTTCTATCACATTCATTTCTTTTTTCTTTTGTATGCTTTAATTTTCCCATTTTTGACTAATTGAAGCACTTTCATATTGATTCCTTTGTTGTTCTGACATGACCCATTTGTTTTTGAAAACTGCCTTGCTTTCTAAGAAAGCACAAGATATTCCAAGCTCATATGTGTATTTCCTGACTCATTCCTGGCATCAGTCATTCCTATAAGGAGCCAAGGTTTGTCTTATATTTTATTTTATTTATTTATTTATTTATTTATTTATTTATTTATGTTTTTGTGGTACTGGGGATTGAACCCAGGGGCGTTCTACCTCTGAGCTACACCCTGGCCCTATTTTTTATCCTTTATTTTTTATTTTATTTATTTATTTATTTATTTATTTATTTATTTATTTTGCAGTACTGGGGATTGAACTCAGGGGCGTTCTACCTCCACGCTACGCCCCCGGCCCTATTTTTTTATGCTTTATTTTTGAAACCAGGTCTCACGAAGTTGCGGAGGGCCTCACTAGGTAGAGAGAGACAGAGAGAAAAAGAGGAGAGAGGAGAGAGAGAGAGAGAGAGATCGCGCGCGGGCATGCGCGCTGAGGTTGGCCGTGAACCCGGATCCTCCCGTCTCCGCCTCCCAAAGTACTGGGATTACAAGCATGCGCCACCACACCCAGCTTATCCTTTATTTTGAAACCGGGTCTCACGAAGTTGCAGAGGGCCCCACTAAGTAGCTGAGGCTGGCCTCGAACCCGAATCCTCCGGTCTCTGCCTCCCAAGTACTGGGATTACAAGAGTGCGCCACCACGCCCAGCCATGGTCTTATATTTTAAAATGGTGTGTGTGTGGGGGGGTAATGAGTCATTTGATTCCTTGAAGTTCTAAATTACTCATTACTGTCTCTTTCTTCTTGAAGGATAGTATAAAGTTAAGTTCTGAAATGCAACCAGGTCTGAAAATCACTGCTGCTTTCAGAGTCTTAAATAGATTCATGTTTAACTTTTTGTACGAGACTATTTCATAGGTAAAAAGATAACTGATTTATAATTTTTGAATACCTGGCTCCTATTTAGGCTTCTTCTTTTGCAATGTTTATTTTTATAAGTGAAATACTTACAAAGTTATGTAAAGTAAATCTTTATTTCATGATTATCTCTTAAAAAAAGAATGCAAGGACACATGAATGTTGAATATTTTTATACTGACATTATGAAAAACAATATTCAAAAGCCATTTAAACGTTTCTAATTCTATGAAACTTTAAATGAATTAAGAAGAGTAAATTCCCATCACTCTTCTTGGTATTAAATTATTTTTTTAACTTCTCTAACATTCATTAGTTCATTTGACAAGTATTTATTGAAAATGTCTGATGAGCCAGGCCCAGTTGAAGGTACAGGTGACTCAAGAATGAGCCGAATAGTCCCTGCCCTCACACAATTTACATTGGTTCAGGGCAGCGACTAACAATAAACAGATGGCATGTGAGGGATGGTCCTGTTCCCTTTCTACAGTAGTCGACAGAAGCTGGAGGTAGGTAGCTCTGTTATACTGTCATTCCTAAGGGAGTTAGGTGGTGGAGATTATCTTACACTTTCATTTTTATGACTTTCCCTTCCTTTGACATTCATTCAGTACCCTATACCTAGCCATTCTTCCCATTAGCATAAAACTCTTATTTCTGTAGTTATGATATATTAGATGCTTCATTTTCATGAAGATTGTAACCTAAGATTTTCTCAGTGTTCCACATCAGTTAGCACTAGAACACACCTGAAGAATTATAGCAAATCAGACAATAAGTGATAAGTGGAAGATAACCAGCAGGTGCGCTAGTGCTGTTTTCGTTTGTTTTCTATGCTGTAACAGAATACCTAAAACTGGGTAATTTGTAAAGAACAGAGATTTATTTGGCTCACAGTTCTGGAGGCCAGGAAATCAAAGAGTGTGACACTGGCATCTGGCAAGGCATGCTGTCATCCCACGGAGGAAGGCATAAAATGCCAAGAGAAGAGAGCTAACTCCAAGCTGCAAGCCCTTTTATTAATCCATGAATGGATTAATTGGCATTAACCTCTTAATCCTCATGACCTAATCACCTCCCCTTAGATAACACTTTCCAATACTATTGTGTTGGGGATGAAGTTTCGAACACACACATTTTGAGGAACACATTTAAACTATAGCAAATGCTGATGCCAGGAATTCTGCTAGACTCACTCTCAAAACTTACCTTATGGTCCTCAAATGCGGTGCCTTGTCAAAATTAAAAATTGCTTCATGCCAGAGACCTTTGGGTTGTTCAGATTACTTGTAACCAGAGATGTTAAATCCTTAGGTGCCAAGGATTGTATGCCTCATGGTGTATATCTAATAGCTGAATGTACAGATCCGGCGTGGGCATCAGCATGGCCTCTGAGATGAGAACAAAGCAAAGTCGGGGAGAGAGGATGACCCTCAAGTTTGGAGCCACACACAAAATTCAAACAGATGAACAAAAGAGTGGTTTTGAATTGGCTAAGTAGTACTATCAAAGTCTACAGTATGGACTTCTAGGTCTTTTAAGAGGGCTAGAAAATAACCGTAGACTTGAATCTAATTCCTAAAAAAAGAAGGGAAGAGACCAAATTGTGGAGATCTTCTTTTTCTCTTTCATTTGAAATAATGAGTGTAATGCTCTGGACTCAAAAAAAAAAATGTACACTCTTTTTTTAAGCCAGAGTGCTCTGTATTTACAGGTAAACTGAAGACTTTGTATTCAAAGAACTCATAAACCCATGAAATAGTTGCCTGATAAATTCTGACACATTTTAACATAGTTATATAAAAATCAAACTTTACTTTCAAATGATATAATTTTACCTGCAGAGTAAAAGAACTTTGTATAAAAGCAAGACAAGGATTCTTCTGGGATCTAGAAACCAATTATTGGGAATGGTAGAATATACTAAGAGATGAGAATTTCAGTTGTACTTCCTATACTTCCTTTTCTATGAGAATGTATATCATGAAAAAATGTGACATTTATAGAAACTTTTCATTATTATTTCTGTACACATTTAAGTGTATTCTCTAATACATTTACTTGATATTAGTTGTGAATATAGTTTTTAATTGTGAGAATACTGTCAGTGAGATATTTTGTAGATTGAGATTTTTAGGTTAAAACTTTTAAATTGGGCATAAGTACTGAAAAAACAATAAACCATTCTATACATGTTTTAACTAAGTTAACCTTTATAATAATTCTGTGAGGCAGGTATAGTTGTCATCCCTACTTCATAGATGAGGATTCTAAGATGAAGAACCCAATTAAAGTAGTATAGCTGAGTGGCAGAGCTGTCACTGCTCTGTGCAGTCTAACACCATAGCTCTTGATTGTAACCTTTTGTTATGAAGCAGCATATAACGTCATCAGAATCCATGTGAAGCATCAAGCTGGAATAGTTTTCATTTAGTGATATATTGAGTAGATATAGCAATATGTTTATCAATTTTAATGATCAGCAAAATTATGCGTGTGTATCTGTCTGTGTTTCTAAGGATTAAACTCAGGGCTTATGTATACTACGCTAATGTTCTACCATTCAGCTGTACCTCCCAGTCCAAAATTACTAGTATTTTTAAAGGGTTTCCAATGTTATCCTAACTATCCTACAATGAATAAATATGAAACAAAGGTGCTATCCCCAAGTAGCTTATAATCAAAGTGGAGCAATCAGAATACAGACTAAATTATTAGAATAATTGATTATTAATTTATATGAGACATCCTACAAAGCAGTACAGGTTGTATCATTGTGGACAGAAGTGATCCAGAAATCTTCATGGAAGAGAAAGACAATGAAATGGACCTTGGGACATGGATAGAATTTGGATCTTTTGAAATACAGTAAGAATACAGTTAATGCTGGAGAAGCAAAGACAAGGAGATGATAATATTTTCAATATATAAGTAAACCTGAGCTTTCAATAATTTTCCCAGCCGGGTGTGGTGGCGCACGCTTGTAATCCCAGTACTTGGGAGGCTGAGACTGGAAGATCTGGGTTTGCGGCCAGCCTCAGCTACTTAGTGAGGTCCTCTGCAACTTAGTGAGACCCTGTTTCAAAATAAAGAATAAAAAATAGGCTGGGGTTGTAGCTCGGAGGTAGAATGCCCCTAGGTTCAATCCCCAGTACCACACACACAAAAAAAATTTTTCCCTAATAAGGTTGCCTTGCAACTTGCTGTCTCAGTAGCTCTATTTTAACTTTAAAAGTGTCAGACTCTGCCTCATAGATAGACTTGATGGAGCTATATCTAGCTTACAATCTATATAAAGAAGTTCTTTCTTTAAATAGTTTTTGAAGATTAAATTATGTTATTTTGGGAGACCAAATTTCTGACTAATTCATATTGAGAATCTAAAGAGAAATTAAATATTAGCAATTCAGAGGTAGGTACCACAGGAAAGTTATTAAAACTAGCTGTGATAAATATATTATTGCTACTTTCTTAGTTAATTTTCCTTAAGTGGACTTTTCTTTAGTCTTAACCCTAATGAGAGAATGATAAATTGATTTATATCATAAATGACAAGTAGAATCAATCACATAAAGAATAATTCCACATTTAGATTATCTAACTTCAGCACTGGTTAGAGTTTTTATTAAAAATAAAATCCTAAATTTCACATATTTTTACCTTTACCACTGATTTAACACTATTATATAACAATAATAGCAGTTGTGTAATTGCAGGTTAAAGCCCCCCCTTTTTGGGTACTAGGGATTAAAACCAGGGGTTCAATCTAAGCTACACCCCCAGCCCTTGAGTCTCGGCAAGTTACTGTGCCCTATGGTGAACCTGTTTTTAAGCTGGGCCACATTAAAAAAAATATATAGCATAGTCTTCATTCCCCTTCATGGTCTTTCCCCTTCAGAGTGGCAGGGGCAAGTGCCAGGATTTTCTGTCTGCATATTCTTCACAAAAGATGGAAAAGAGATGCTGCATGGACAAACACTACACCTATTCTGTACGCTGAAATCTCATATCTCCTGTTTCAGAGGACCAGGCAGCTGTCCATAGAAAACAGTATAAGATTTTTCTAAGGAAAAATATCTAAAAACAATACCTTAATTTGTTGTTAGGCAAAGTTCTCTGCAGACAACTGTTGTATAAAAACTTTTGTGAAACTTCAGTTACTTTTTCTGTTTTATGAGTTATAAAATGTTCAATTTTCAGAACAAATATATTATCAATTAGAAATTGCTCAGTTATTCATTAACAAAGTTCTGCCAACGTCATTTTTTTTTACTTTTTTAATTATTTATTTTTTACATGTTTTTATTGGTGCATTGTAGTCTCACATCACAATGAACATCAGTTTGGTGTTAACATACATGCACACAGCTCTTGGTGTCCCTCCCCCTCGCCTCCCCCCCCCGCCCTGCTTCCTCCCCTCCCCCGACATGTAGTACTGAGAATGATGTCGGTGAGGATGTGGGGAAACTGGGACTCTTCTACACTGTTGGTGGGATTGCAAACTAGTTCAACCACTATGGAGATCAGTGCGGAGATTCCTCAGAAAACTGGAAATGGATCCACCATATGATCCGGCTATACCACTACTGGGTATCATACCAA
>PVJS01041007.1:0-18132 GCA_004027185.1 Glis glis
TGTGTGTGTGTGTGTGTGTGACTGGGCATTGAACCCAGGGCATTCTACCTCCAACATAGAGCTATACCCCCAGTCCTTTTTATTTTATTTTATTTTATTTTTGTTTTGAAACAGGGTCTCGCTAGGTTGCTGAGAGTCTTCCACATTGTTGAGGCTGTCCTCAAACTTGTGATCCTCCTGCCTCAGCCTCCCAAGTACTGGGATTATAGGCATGTGACACCATGCCTGGCTGTTACCCTTATATCTCATTAACCTTACCTGCTTTTTTTCCCTATATAGATGGTTTATTTTAACGCTTCCTGTTCCTGGGTCCTCTGCCATATCTCACAAGTACATTTTCAGCAAAGTTTCCTGGTCCCCAGAACATTTCCATTTATGTATATAAATGCACATAGGTCAGCGGTTCTCAAAGGGGGAGATTTTGCCACTCATGGGGCATTTAACAATTTCTGAGCCGGGCGTGGTGGCGCACGCTTGTAATCCCAGTACTTGGGAGGCTGAGACCGGAGGATCCGGGTTCACAGCCAGCCTGTTACTTAGTGAGGCCCTCTGCAACTTAGTGAGACCCTGTTTCAAAATAAAGAATTAAAAATAGGGCTGGGGGTGTAGCTTGGAGGTAGAATGCCCCTAGGTTCAATTCCTGGTACTGCCAATAAAAAAAGAAATAAAAAATAGAAAAACAATTTCTGGAATATTTTTAGTTGTCACAACTAGGGGTAAGGAGAGGCTGGGTGGGGGACTGCTGCTGGCACCTAGTGAGTAAAGGTCATGGGTGAAGGACATCTCAGGTAAAGAATACACACACACACACACACACACACACACATACACACACACACAAGAACACAATATAACTCAGGCTGAGAAACCCCAGCATAAACAATAGATACTGCCTCAAAAAAAATCTCATCACCCCCACATAAATATGGCAATGTTAATATGGTGGGTGTTACACTGCACTCCAAAAAATTCCCCTTCGCAGAGACATTTGAGAAGATATACCCTTTCAAGAAGAAATAATGACTGTCAGGTTCCCAGCCTGGCTTGACATGGTTCCAATGTTTACTGGGTCCCGATGGATGGTGCACACTTGTAAGATTGGAAATAATAGACTCCTTTGTAAAAATAAATACAGCAATTTGGGACTTAATGGGTGCTCTGACAGACACTGCCTCGTTTCTGCAGCACCATGCATTAACCTCTGAAACTTCAAAAATGGAGGGCAGCATTTTGATAAAGGTTTCTAAATTACAGGAAAATATTAACTGAGCATTAAGTAGACAACATAGGGAAAATTAGGAAAAGAAAAAATTAGCATAGTCATGGTGAACTCAGCATTCCTGGAACCCAGACCTGAGGTGAAATAGCATTCTGTTTTGGGAAACTGATTTCTTATTTCACAGGCTAGAGAGAAACTCTAATGGCTCCTTTGTTTTCTTCTTTAGACAGAAACATAATTATCGCTCTGTGGTAAATGGTCTATAAAACAAGAAGCCATATTGTTAGTGCTGTCATTCCATAGTCTCAGTTTTGTTTACTCTCAAGCTACGGCTTCTGGAGAGGAAAAGATATTAAATCAAAGGTCTCCAGTCGGAAGTCTCTCCGCAATGACAGGTGAGATCCAGTCATAAATGTCTACAGCCAACGAGGCCCTACCTGCCTTGTGTGCAATTAAAGCAAGGCTGCGGACAAATGCTTAAGCAAAAGGCCATTCTTACCTTCAGAGGTGCACGAAGGACTGGTGTTCTGAATTGAAAACGAAAGAAGCTGCAAAGCCAAACTGAAAGCTTGGTTGGCACAAAAAGTGAACCTCCTCATGCATTTACCACTTAATTGTAGTTTCTATGCTGCTCCGTATGCTTTCAAACACCATGTTCTCCTACCCTTCTCTGCCCCCAAACCAGCAATAGCATCACCAAGCCAGGTGTGGTGGCGCACGCCTATGATCCCAGTGCTTGGGAGGCTGAGACAGGAGAATCGCTGGTTCGAGGTCAGCCTCAGCAACTTAGCAAGATTCTCAGCAACCTAAGGAGATCCTGTTTCAAAACAAAAACTGAAAAATGGGCTGGGGGTGGGGCTCAGAGGTAGAATGCCCCTGGATTCAATCCCAAGTACCACAAAAAAATTAAATAAAAAACAGTATCACCAAACAGTAAGGAGTAGAGAGGTAAACACAGAGATGTAACTCGGTTGCATGATGTGGAGCTTTGATAGGATTTCCTATTAAGTAGAACTTACATGCTTAGAATACTAACATTTTTAACTCAGAGATTTCATTTGTCTGCTCTCACTCTGTCCTCATGGCAACCAGGTGAGGCATGTAAGGCAAACATCTTCATCCCATTAGACAGGTGAGGAAACTGAGTCTCAAGAAAGCTCTGACTTTTCCAAACGCGCACACATTAATTGTGATGCTAGAAGTAGGGATCTCTTGGCCCTAACCCATGCCGTATAATATTCTATAATATTTTATATTATTCTGTACACACAAAATATTACAAAAATACACTCTGAGAAAGAGAAAAGCAGCCTTTGACACTCAGCAGGTGTGCTCTCAGCTAGGCCTGTGGTTCTCTGGCTGACCTGAACAATTATGCAGAAAGTCACCTCAGACAAGGCCACTTGACAGGGATGGGATAAGACAAAAGCAAGACGTCTCTCTAATGATGACTGGAAAGAGACAGAATATGGATATTGTCCAAGACATAAGAAGACTAAAGATCCCTCTCCCCAGCTAATATGAATGCCTATAGCTTCTTTAGCCTTCCCTCCCTGCAGGTAAAATCTATTTAGATGCCAATCACAGAATTACCTAACAGCATCCCTACGCATGGCCAAATCCTACTTCCTTAAATTCTCCCCAAACTCACCATGCACAAGCCCAAATCCTATGCTACGTTCTCTGCAGCACACTCTTACTGAGAGGCCACACGGTTCCCCCTGGCGTGTGCGCATCTTGTGCGGAGAGTGATAAGCTGAACTTGTTCAACTACAGGTGTGTTCCTGGTGATCTCTGGCTGCACTGGCAGGGTTATTGTAAGAACTAGAGAAGCCATGATTCATACTCCACTTTTTAAACCTGGTTACTGATATTATTCTCCTAAATCATAGGAAAGGTTGAATTCAATAATCCCGAGGCAGCCACTGGCAACCCAAGGGAAGAAAAGAACACTCAGGGTTGTAAAACTGAAATATAAATGGATCCAATTCATCAAATAGGCCGACTACCTTTGCATTTAAGATATTTCGACACGAGTTAAGTTTTCATTGGGCCAATGACCTGATACTTCAGCTTCATGTCTATTGTAATCCTGACAATCAAATGGAAAAAGGAGTTAAACAAGACTGAACCAGTTCCAGAAGTCTGATTTGAGTCATTTCCCTGGGACAATATTAAAACATAAACCTGGCCAGGTGTGGTGGCACACACCTGTAATCCCAGTACTTGGGAGGCTGAGACAGGAGGGTCAGAGGCTGGAGACCAGCCTCAGCAACTTAGCAAAACTCACAGCAACCTAGTGAGACTGTTTCAAAACAAAAAATAAAAGGGCCTGGGGTGTAGTATGGATATAGAATGCCCCTGGATTCAATCTCCAGTACTAAAAAAAGAAAAAAAGAAACCCATAAAACTATATGCCTATGCAAACACAGTAGTCATTTTCATTAAATCTTTAAATTTTTCTGTCAAAGGATAGAATTTCATGAGTTCTTTGTTACTGTGCTTTGGTTTTTCATTTTTATTTTTGATGGACACAATAATCATACATATTGAAGGGGTACAACGTGATGTTTCCATTCATGTATATATATTGTGTGATGATTAAATCAGGGTGATTAGCATACGCATGATCTTAACCACTTATCGTTTCTTTGTGGCAAGAACACTCAAAATATTTCTTCTAGCTATTTTGAAATGTGCACTGTATTACTGTTAATAACATTCCCACTACTGTACAATAGCACACCAGAACTTCTTGTTCCTACCTAATTTGAACTTTATCCCCACCCTTCCCCTTCCTTCTTCCCCTCTGCTCTTCCTACCTTCTGGTAGCCACCATGGAAGTGTTCCCTTCATTAATTCTCCCTCTGCCCCCTCCCTCCCCTGGACCACCTCCCTGCCTCCACTAGGGTTTCTCCTCCATTATCTAAAGTCCCTCTTGTATCCCAATTATTCCCTAGCTTCTGAATGTGAGAGAAAACCTAGGACCCTTCGCTTTCTGTGACTGGCTAATCTCACTCAACATAATGTTCTCCAGGTCCATCCATTTTCTTGCAAATGATATAATTATGTTCTTTTTTTTTTTTGCGGTACCGGGGATTGAACCCAGGGGCGTTCTACCTCCACGCTACACCCCCGGCCCTATTTTTTTATACTTTATTTTGAAACCAGGTCTCACGAAGTTGTGGAGGGCCTCACTAGGTAGAGAGAGAGAGAGAGAGAGAGACAGGGAGGGGGAGAGAGAGAGAGAGAGAGAGAGCTGAGGCTGGCCGTGAACCCGGATCCTCCGGTTTCCGCCTCCCAAAGTACTGGGATTACAAGCGTGTGCCACCACGCCCGGCTATAATTATGTTCTTCGTTACTGCTGAGTAGAATTCCATTATGTCTATAGACCATAATTTTGTAATCCATTCATCTGTTGATAGACACCTAGGTTGGTTCCATAATTTGGCTATTGCGAATTGTGCTGCTATAACCGTGGATAAGCATGTATCACTATAATATGGTGGCCACCATCTATTCTCAACTTCTATGAGATCCACTTTTTAGCTGCTACATTTGAACCAGGTCATGCGGTATTTGTCTCTCTGTGCCTGGCTTATTTCACACAGCATAGCATCCTCCAGGTCCATGTATGTTGTTGCAAAGGGCAGGACTTCATCTTTTTTACGCTGAAAAGTACTCCCTGTATAGACACGACATTTTCTTTATCCATTCACCTGCTGACGGACATGTAGGATGATTCCACATCCTGGCTATTGTGGATAGTGTGGCAATAAACCTGAGTGTGCAGGCGCCTCTTTAACATACTGACTTCACTTCCTTTTGCTATAGACCCACTAGCGGAACTGCTGGATCTTATTGCAGTTCTATAATTATTTTTTTAGAAATTTCCATGCTGAGCCGGGCGTGGTGGTGCACGCTTGTAATCCCAGTACTTGGGAGGCTGAGACAGGAGGATCCGGGTTTGCAGCCAGCCTCAGCTAATTAGTGAGGCCCTGTTTCAAAATAAAGAATAAAAAATAGGGCTGGAGGGTGTAGCTCAGAGGTAGAATGCCCCTTGGTGCAATCCCCAGTACCGCCAAAAAAAAAAAAGAAACTTCCACGCCGTCTTCATTATGGCTGTACATTCCTTCCAACAATGTATAAAAGCTTCCCTCTACGCATCCTCACCAGCATTTCCTATTTTGGGTCTTTCTAATAACGGCCATTCTAACTGAAGAGAGGAGATAGCTCATTGTGGTTATGATTTGCCTTTCCCTGAGGGTTATGAAACTACTAGAAGAAAATGTATGGGAAACACTACATGGCATTGGTCTGGGAAAGGATTTTTTTTTTTTTAGTCAAAACCTCAAAAGCATAGACAAATAGGATTAGATCAAACTAAAAAGCTTCTGCACAGCAAGAGAAACAACAGAGTGGAGAAACAACCTACAGAAGAGAAGACAGGTTTTGTTTGTCTTTTTCTTTTTTTGTTAGTTTGGTTTTGGTTTTAGTGGTACTAGCAGTTGAACCCAGGGGCATTCTACCTCCCAGCTACACACCCAGCCTTTTTTAAATTTTTTTTGTTTCTAAACAGGATCTCACTAGGTTGCTAAGAGTCTCAATATGCTGCTGAGGCTGTCCTTGAACTTTTGATCCTCCTGTCTCAGCCTACCAAGTACTGGGGTTACAGGCATGCACCACCATGCCTGACTAGAAAGTATTTTCAAACTATACATTTGATAAGGGGTTAATATCCAAAATTTACCAGGAACACAACTTGAGAGCAAAAGAAGAAATAATCCAGTTAAAGAATGGGCTAGACACTTTTCACAAAAGGACATACAAATGGCCAACAGATGCCGGTGCATCTGGGTTTGGTGGTGCATGCCTGTAATCCCAGTACTTGGGAGGCTGAGACCAGAGGATCACAGGTTTGTGGCCAGCCGCAGCTACTTAGTGAGGCCCTCTGCAACTTAGTGAGACCCTGTTTCAAAATAAAGAATAAAAAATAGGGCTGGGGGTGTAGCTTGGAGATAGAATGCCCCTGGGTTCCATCCCTAGTACTGCAAACATAAATAAATAAATAAATAAATAAATAAATAAATAAATAATTTTAAAAATGGCCAACAGATATATTGGAAAATGGTTTGTTTGGTTTTACTTTAGTTTTTTCTTTTTTGCTTTTGTTTTCTTTTTGACAGATTATAATCATATATTACTATGGGGTACACAGTGATGTTCTGATACATATATACAGTGTGGAACGACTGAATCGAGCTAACATATCTATCACTTTAAACACTCGGCATTTATTCCTCCTGTTAAACTGCTACATTGAACCCAAAGGGTAGAATTTTTAATGATGTGGAAATAATACCTAAAAATTTTAAAAGGAATTCTTAATTCTCAAGACAATTGACTTGTCTATAGTACATCAAAAAAACCTAGTCAAATTGCCTTTTTTAAAAGATCCAGCCCACAATCCAGAGGTTTTATCTGTATAACATCAAACTTCCCTAAATTTCTGAATCGTTGATTGAATAAAAATAGTCATGTTGTTGCCATGAAATCATCCTCCTCTCAAATTATGGCAGAATGAGCAGAGTGAAAAATAAATATTTTAATGAAAATTGGCTTTAAAATAAGATTGCGGTGTTTTACCAGTAGCACACTGTAAAATAGCAGAAAAATCAGTCATCTAGTTGCTTGATGCTCCAATTTCTTCCCCCAAATAGAACCCCCCAAATTATTTTTTTGCGGTACCAGGGATTGAACCCAGGGGCATTCTACCTCCGAGCTACACCCCCAGCCCTATTTTTTATATTTTATTTTGAAACAGGGTCTCACTAAGTTGCAGAGGGCCTCACTAAGTAGCTGAGGCTGGCCGCGAACCCGGATCCTCCAATCTCAGCCTCCCAAGTACTGGGATTACAAGCATGCACCACCACGCCCGGTCCCCAAATTATTTTAAATCCAAAAGGAGTATCCTGGTGTCCTATTTTAATAGCAGACCAAAATTCCACTTCTCCATCCTAATTTCTGTTCATTTCTGGAACTAACCCTAGACCCCAAGCTGGCTGCCAGGTACCAGCTGCCTCCCGGGACTCCACCACAGATGGCTTCCAAGTGGCTACAAATCTCCTGAATGCCCATTACTAGACATCTTAGAAGCAAGCCACATCATCTTTCACCTTTTTTCTTTCATCCATAGCTTCTACTCAGAAAATCTCAGAGTTTCTATCTTCAGACTTGTTACTAAATTTTCAACTTGTTCACATAAAATATAATGAGCAATGTTTGAGATTTGCTGGGGAAAAAACCAATTTGTACTCACCGCATTTTTTCCTTCATTTTGGGCATCTCGATAATCAGGATTAAGCTAAAAGAAAAAGAAAACTAGCTTTAAATTGCTATTAAGAGCAATTTAAATATTAATATTAACATAATATTAACATTAATATTAAATAATAATATTAACTATTTGTTAAGTTTAATATTTTAAAAGCTAAGAAAAACATTAGTAAACATAATAATTTAAAACATTACCACCAAGACCCCAGCTATAGGAGACAAGAGCTAAACTGCCAAGTTTATGGCCTTGGTTTAGGTCAGAACTGTTGACATCTTTGCACAAGTGAGCGATGACAATCCCACGTCCTCTGGGGACGCATTCAAGAGAGCTCACCATTTGACCTGCCACAAAAGCTGCTGTTAACTAATAACTCAGACACCAATTTTACAAACTAGATCAATGGAAAGTTTCAACAGTGACTCAAGATCACGCTTTCCATGTTATGCACACAAGGAAGAGAAAACAGAGAAAGAGGGGCGCTCCATATGAGATATGTCAGCTGACACATGAGGACTACTGAGACCAACAAGGACAAATCCATGTCTTCGGGTGTGGAAAGCAGAGTGTTGGGTCATTCGAGGGGAAGAATGAGCTTCAGAGAAGTTGTGTGTTGACACGTGCACGTTCCAGCAAGTCAGATTTCCCAGATTCCCCAACTCTTAGTTTCCACTCGTAAAAAGACATCTTTTGTTTTTTTTTTTTTTTGCAGTACTGGGGATTGAACGCAGGGGCATTCTACCTCCAAGCTACACCCCCAGCCCTATTTTTTATTCTTTATTTTGAAACAGGGTCTCACTAAGTTGCAGAGGGCCTCACTAAGTAGCTGCGATCCTCCTATCTCAGACTCCCAAATACTGGGATTACAAGCGTGTGCCACCACGCCTGGCACAAAAGGACATCTTAGTTAGACTGAATAACTAGCTAGTAATTGATCAGGCAACAGACTTTGTAAATCTGGGTTTTTTTTTCCTTGAAATATTGAAATATCAAGTTGTCTAATTGAATTTAATCATTTTAGTATGAATCACCTGTGGTGTATACAATGCACAATCCCAAGTAGTTAAAGTTAAAGTCAGATGTCTTCTTTCTTTTGCTTTTTTCTTTTGTTTGTTTTATAGTTTTTGTTTGTTTTTTTTAATTTTGAAACAGGGTCTTGCTAAGTTGCTGAGGCTGGCCTCCAACCTGCATTCCTCCTGTCTCAGTCTCCCAAGTACTGGGATTACAGGAATACGTCACTACACCTACCTCAGATATCTTTCTTAAATGATGTTTGGCTAGAAGCTCTAATTGCCACTCCCAACTTACCACTACATATCAATGGAGGTGCTGAAAAAAAACAAAAGAAGGACAAAAGAAAAAGCTCTCAATCTCATTGAGAACAAAGTTTTAAAAACAACTTAAATTCCAAATCTTGACTGGATTGGCACTAACTATAAAGCAGAGAGTTCTAGGGGAGAGGCAGGTAACTACCCAGCTTTTGTCTGTGACATCCTTCAACCTTGCTTCAAGCTAGGGGCTGTGTGAACAAAGTTAAGAAGACACCTGCTGTGGCTCCCACTCTTAGTCCAGTGACTCAGAGACCCAGAGAATTTAACAAACAAAAGCCTGTACAGGAAAGCTTCATCACAGGGCCAGGGGTGGTGGCGCACACTTGTAATCCCAGTACTTGGGAGGCAGAGACTGCAGAATCCGGGTTCGCGGCCAGCCTCAGCTACTTAGTGAGGCCCTCCGCAACTTCACGAGACCCGGTTTCAAAATAAAGTATAAAAAATAGGGCCGGTGGTGTAGCTTGGAGGTAGAATGCCCCTTGGTTCAATCCCTAGTTCCACATACACACACAAAATTTGAAACAGGGTCTCATTCTGAGCCTTCCCGTGCTCAGAACTGACAGCAAGGGAGGAGATTCAGGTTCCTTGTCGGGTGTGGGGCTGACCTGTGTTTTTCTAAAGACAAAGACTCTACCTCTTACTCCTTACATACTCTTCTATTATGAATCATGGAGTTAGTTTCCAAACAGAATTAATCTCATGTTTAGAATATGAGAATGAGCCGGGTTTGGAGGCCCATGCCTGGAATCCCAGTACTTGGGAGGCTGAGACAGGAGGATCACAAGTTCAAGGTCAGCCTCAGCAATTTAGCAAGACCCTGTTTCAGAATAAAAACTAAAAAGGGTTGCGGGTGTAACTCGGAGGTAGAATGCCCCTAAGTTCATTCCTCAGTACCATGAAAAAAAAAAGAAAAAAAAAAGAATCTGAGAATGAAAGATAGAGGGATAGAGAATGAACTAACAGGCCCCCTATCTACTGATTAATCAAACCGAATACATATTTTTCACTTGGTAGTAAAGAAAATTCTAGCATAGTGCTTATAAGGGATTTATTCACTTCTTTAATCAAGTATCACTGTAGCTTTTTAATTTATTTATTTATTTTTGGTACTGGGGATTGAACCCAGGGGCATCCTACTTCCAAGCTATACCCCCATCTCGCTTTTTTTTTTTGAAACAGGGTCTTACTCACTTGCTGAGGTCTTACTAACTTGAACCTGCGATCCTCCTGCCTCAGCCTCCCAAGTGCTGAGACTACAGGCATGTGTCACCATGCCCAGCTTCTCACCATAGCTTTTTTGAAATTTGTTTTCAGTTTAAAGAATTCTAACTTTTATATCAATTTTTTTAAAAAAAATCCATACTAAAATTTTCACCAAATTACATCCAAAAGATATGCAATATGTATAACCAAAAATATAACTTAGGGTCAAAGTTTTCATTTAATATGCATTAGAAGAGTTGGTTTTGGACACTAGTAAACTTATGCTGGAAACCATGACATATCTATAACTAAACTGCAGACAGAAAGATGAATTAACACATTTAAGTCAAACACAAAATAACGCACACCCTTTAAAGCATAGATCATATTCTATGCCAGAGACAATGTTAGATTTTAAAATTCAGTCTTTATGTGTGTGTGGTGGTGCACGCTTGTAATCCCAGTACTTGGGAGGCTGAGACAGGAGGATCGCAGGTTCATGGCCAGCCTCAGCTACTTAGTGAGACTCTGTTTCAAAAATAAAGAATAAAAATATAGGGCTGGGGGTGTAGCTCAGAGGTAGAATGCCCCTGGGTTCAATCCCCAGCACCGCAAGAAGGAAGGAAGGAAGGAAGGAAGGAAGGAAGGAAGGAAGGAAGGAAGGAAATTAGTTCAGTCTTTACATATTTCACCCACTCAGGATCACCCAGTCCATCCCTGGTGAGCTAGATTCCAGAATGCTCTAAAAGGAAATACTATGCATCCTGAGAAAAGTCACTCAGTGTTCTCATCTGCAAAATGAGGACAAAAATGTGTGGCTGAACCCTGAGTCAATGGCAATAAATTTTACATATTCACATCTTTACCATCAATGTTAACAATGGTGCCAATCAGGTTTTGCCTCATCTGTTTCTCTCAGTCCGTGGTATGTCATTTTAAATAATTAACATAGAGCGATTACTCTAGTAAATTCAGAAAAGTATAAATGATAACAATGAGGAGGAAGAGAAGGGAAAGCTATGGCCAGATAAACTCACCAATATTAACTATTAAAGATCAAATAAACATATGCTTTAAATTATACTGCTGCTTTCCTTCTCTAAATAGAGTAACAGCAGTATTATTAAAGGAATTAGATTAAAGATGAATGGAGGAAAATTATTTTTAAAGAAAGAAGAAAAAGATGTGGTCATATGGAGGTACCCGAATCTTTTAGGACTTTCAAGGAAATATTTCCTTATGTTAAAAAATAAATTATAAATCTGCCACTGGAGAGAGAGCACTAATAAGCTCCTCCATCATTTATTCAATAAATATTAATAGGGCATCTATAATGGGGAAGCATTGTGGCATATGGTATTTTAGCAAAGACAAAGAGAATGCAGTCCCTGACCATAAGACCTTACGATCGGGGAGGGGAAATAAGACATAAATACAGTCGGCTATAATACAAACTAGAATGTGACCAGAGATACAAGACAGGAATGAATAATTTATAAATAATATAGGTCAGAGGAAGGAGGGATCTGTGGTGGGCAAATTTATTCCAGAATTATTCATGGAGGGTGGTGTTTGAGATAAGCCTTGAAGGATGGGTAGAATTTTAACTGACGGAGAAGGAAAGAGGGAGTGAGAAGATGGGCAGTGGTGGAGGGACGCCAGACAGGTAAGAAGAACGAGACTTCTTTACAGAATGATTTTTATATGCTTTTAAAGGTCTGTTCATTCAACCGCACGATTATGCTATAAGAAGAGATTCTTAACCCCACTTTATAGATGAGGCACCTGGGGCCCATCAAGTGAAGTATTTTTGCAAAGTCACACCGCTGTGAGTGGCAGGTGAGGAGGTCTGAGGGTCCAAAACTACACGTTCCAGTAACTACAACATATTACTTCCCTCCTGCCTCCATAAGGCAGAGTGGTGTGAACCAGGACAAAAATGCTTGTAATCCCAGTACTTGGGAGGCTAAGACAGAAGGATCACAGGTTCAAGGCCAGCCTCAGCAATTTAGCAATACACTCAGCAACCTAGAAAGATCCTGTTTCAGAACAAAAAATAAAAAGGTCTGGATGTATATCCTGGAGGCAGAATGCCCCTGGGTTCAATCCCCAGTATCAAAAAATAAATAAAAAGTAAAAAATAAAGAAAGGGAAGAAAGAAGAAAAAGAAGATGATCAGGCCAGACCGATGGGCCTTTAAATCACTGGCAAAACATATATAAAATCAGCAGAATCCAAATGTATAAACTGTAAGAGAAAAATGTGTTTATTGTGACTCTGAAGTTTTAAACCCCGCACTAAGAAAAAATATCATTTTGTGGAGAAACGACTCAATCTTAGAAATATTTATTGTTTATATAGCGATGGGACATCCAAGATCAAATTCACAGTTTACTACAGCCATGAGAGTGGGTAACAGAGAGAAAGGAATTTAAAGCTAATATTTGAAGAAAGTCTTCATTTAAATGACCGAAGAGGAATAGAAAGAAGCTAGACACAGTGCAAAGTGGTAGAGACAAAGAAAGTGACGTCATAAACTGTGAGCCAATGAAAGTGACAATCATACAAATGAAAGATGCCTGTACCCTTCTATCTAACAGAACAGCAAGAAACAAACCAAAAGCTTGTAAGCCCACAATACATGTTTTCTTCTTTAAATTAAATTCATTTTAACCAGCCAAGCTCGGTGGTGCATGCCATGTCTATAATCCCAGGACTTGGGAGGTTGAGACAGAAGGATTGGAGGTTCAAGGACAGCCTCAGCAACTTAGTGAGACTCTGAGCGATCTAGCTAGATGCTGTTTCAAAACAAAAATAATAATAATAAAGGGTCGGAGGTGTAGCTCTGAGGTAGAATGCCCCTGGGTTCAATCTCTAGTGCCACACAAAACTCATTTTAACTGATACATAAAATTATAAAAATTGTACTTCTTACTGAGGTAGCATGATGTTTCAATAAACATATACATTGTATAATGTTTAAATCAAGCTAAACATATCTATCTCCTCAAAAATTTATCATTGCTTCATGGTAAAAACTTTCCAAATTCTTTCTTCTAGTTTTTGATACTCACCACACTGTGCAACCTCACCCACATCCTCTTCTTCCGTCTATCTATAACTTAGCATCCACTGATGAGCCTTCCCGTCCTTCCTTCCCCTGTTCTCCCAGCCTTTGGTAACCACTATCCCGTCTATGAGGTCAGTTTTATTTTAGATTCCACATAGGAGTGAAATATTGCAATAATTTTTTAAATTTACCTTTTTACAATGAAAATATTTTGATCAATTTATTGTATATAAAACATTAAAGGGATAAAGTCACCATGAGTATATTTTTAAGTAATTATATATGTATGTTTGTTCCTCTTTCAAATGGCTGGCATTTCAGGGCCAAATCTATTATTCTGATTGATAAATAACCTTAACTGGGTGTTTATGTATACCCAGTACAATTTATATTTTGATATATATTCATATGTGTGTACATTTGGGGGCTGGTATATACATTCACTTGTTATATATCTGTATACATAAACAATCAGGCCCTTTTCATATAACTCATATATTTGATAAAGAACTAAACAAAGGGATATTTAAAACTAAATCCCTAAAATTCATAATCCAACATACAAATACAGGTTCTGGACTACTAAGTTTTTAACTAATTAATTAAATTCAGACTGTTGAATAGTTAGGAAATAAGTGTTTACTGCCATCTGGTGGAAGTTTTGCCTATCTACAAACAAATAAGCTAGCCTTTTAAAGGGCAATATGAAATCTTTTAACAAATAAAATTATTTTGCATTACTTGATCTATCTTGTTTTGGAAAGAATTATCAAAAGCTATTGCTTGCCGGGCGTGGTGGCGCACGCTTGTAATCCCAGTACTTTGGGAGGCGGAGACCGGAGGATCCGGGTTCGCGGCCAGCCTCAGCTCTCTCACTGTCTCTCTCTCTCTCTCTCTCTCTCTCTCTCTCTCTCTCTCTCTCTGTCTGTCTCTACTTAGTGAGGCCCTCCGCAACTTCGTGAGACCCGGTTTCAAAATAAAGTATAAAAAAAAATAGGGCCGGGGGCGTAGCGCGGAGGTAGAAAGCCCCTGTGTTCAATCCCCGGTACCGCAAAAAAAAAAAAAAAAAAAAGCTATTGCTTTAGTAATTCCCAAGTTGAGGAAATATAAAAAACATCAGACAAAAAACTGTGATGCCGGACTTGTAATTCTCCCCCATGACTATGGAAGAACTATTCACCAAGGCTCCTATACTATCCTATCCAATATAAAATTATTTCTTCCTCCAAAGATATAGTTGTGAACTCATCTGCACCACCAAGTTAAAGGAGTAAAGTCAAAGACAAAATGTCAAAGCTGTGCTGTGTATTAAACACTCAAAAATATACAAGTGTTTACCTTCTCCTCGTGCAACCTAACCAACCACAAGCATGCTGCAGAGAACAGGGAGGGAACCTGGAACGTGGCTCTGTATTATCTCATGGAACCAAAATGTTTCTGTTATCTTACTCATAATTAAATACTTTGTGCCACATTTTATCCATGAGATTTTATCTACTACATAGTTCTTAAAAATTAATCTGCATTGTGTTAAACTATATTATTGGAGATCCTTTGTGTGGGAGTGGGGCGGGAGGTACTGAGGATTAAACCCAGGGGCCTTCTTCCTCTCAGCTACAATCCCAGCCCCTTTTATTTTTTATTTTGGAACAAGGTCTCACTAAATTGCTGAGGCTGGCCTCGAACCTGTGATCCTCCTCTCTCAGCCTCCCAAATACTGGAATTACAGACATGCACCACCACACCAGGCTCCACTGAAGATCTTTACATTGAATTTCTAAACCTCGATTCACTTTAGCATCTTGCAGAAAACCTGAACAGTGTTATATCTTATGCCATTGTCCTAATTCCTAAACGTTTTCCATTATTCACCCAAAAAGGATGCTATTTGTAAATAGCTGGCAATATATGTGTGGTGTCTCTAAATTTAGGCTATAGAATCTCCAGCATATGAAATAATATGATTTCCTTTGGAAAGTGTCCCCTTCATTTCTACACAAACAATAACCTTACTACATTTTTCTGAACCCCACTTAAGTGGTGGTTAAAACAGAGTATCATGTTTAGGCAATATATTTCTAAGTTAATTTTTAGGGTTTTTTTCTTATTTGCACTTAGATTTAAGGTTGTAACCCCGTTAACTTACTGTGAGAGCAAGGTCACCCATAGATGTGTATGTGTGTGTGTGTGTGTGTGTGTGTGTGTATCAACCTTTATACACAAGGGAACTCAGGTTCAGAAAGGTTAAATATTTACTTAAAGTAAGATAGATTGTAAGCAGTATACATGAGATTTTTTCCCCCACTATTCTAGGCTCTCTTTGCTCCAATGGTCAATATAAATTACCATAAACTCAAAGGCAATTCAAAAAGTGCATAATGCAATTTTCCAAGAATGTTGAAAGCACATTAAAGTAATGCTTTAAATTATAAGTATGTCCATTGAAGGTGGAAAAGCCATTCACTGGGAAAGAGAGTAAGACCCTGTTATATATCCTGCTTCTCTGTTAGGTACTTCCAACAAATGATAACAATACTAATAATAAAGGATAAATATGACCTCTTATATTAATCTCACTAATTCCTTTTAATGCAAAAACAGCACAATACCTACCATCTTGTTTTAAAATACATCTTATAAAAACTGTCAGCCGGGGGTGATGGTGCATGCTTGTAATCCCAGTACTTTGGGAGGCAGAGACCGGAGGATCCAGGTTCGTGGCCAGCCTCAGCTCTCTCTCTCTCTCTCTCTCCTCTCCCCTCCCCCCCCTCTCTCTACTTAGTTAGGCCCTCTGCAACTTCGTGAGACCCGGTTTCAAAATAAAGTATAAAAAATAGGGCCAGGGGTGTAGCGCGGAGGTAGAACACCCCTGGGTTCAATCCCCGGTACCGCAAAAAAAAAAAAAAAAACTGTCAAATGGAACTCTTAACTTCCCTCCAATTCCTACTCTGGCTCCCCTTTCACGCCTGCTGAGAGCTCTCACTTCCACTTTCTGGGTTCCTCCTCCCTCCTCCACCCTGGTTTTCAGGATCCCACTAAAACACTCACAGATGATCGCATTCTTGCCAAGTACTGTAAATGGGTTTTATTCCTGACCTTTTCTGTAACGCTTCCTCCTTTTTTTTTTTTTTTTTTTTTTTTTTTTTTTTGCGGTACTGGGGATTGAACCCAGGGGCGTTCTACCTCCGCGCTACACCCCCGGCCCTATTTTTTATACTTTATTTTGAAACCGGGTCTCACAAAGTTGCCGAGGGCCTCACGAAGTAGAGAGAGAGAGAGAGAGAGAGAGAGAGCTGAGGCTGGCCAGGAACCTGGATCCTCTGGTCTCTGCCTCCCAAAGTACTGGGATTACAAGCGTGCGCCTCCACGCCCGGCCTCGCTTCCTCCTTTTTGAAGCTCTGTCCTCCCTTGCTTGGCATCTGTGAGTCAGTCCATTGGATTTCCCAGTTTCTTCTCTGGCTTCTCAGGCTCCGTCTTTTGTCCACTCTTAAAAGATGATGTTCCTCTTGGTTCTATCTTAAATATCTCACTGTTCACTCACACTCCCTGATGGTATTATCTGTGCTGAAGAGAATTAAAGCTACTTGGTCTGTCCCAGTCCATCCCCAAACTTCTAAAAGTTGATGGAGCCAGTGCCTATTAGACAGCTTCACCTGGACATTTTATAAGCACCTCCATTAAACATAGTCTAATTGAATGGATTACTCCTCTCATTAACTTGGTACCTCTTCCCATTTTCTCCAAATCAGTGACTGACATCACAAGTTCTCCAAAGCTGAAATCCTTCTAGTCCTCAAGCTCTGTCATTCAATGGGTTAACAGCCATTGATTCTGGCCCCGAAAAATATTTTCAGCCCTTCCCATCCATGTTCTTACCAAAGACGCCCCCTTGGTCCAGGTCTTTAAAATTCCTTTAAAGAGCTACGTGTGGTGGCACATGCTTGTAATCCCAGTACTTGGGAAGCTGAGACAGGAGGATCACAGGTTTGCAGCCTGTCTCAGCTACTTAGTGAGGCCCTCCGCAACTTAGTGAGACCCCATTTCAAGATAAAGAATAAAAAATAGGCCTGGGGGTGTAGCTCAGAGGTAGAATGCCCCTGGGTTCAATCTCCAGTACCACAAAAAATAATTAATTAATTAAAAAAAATAAAATAAAGTTCCTCAAAATTATCTTCCCTCTGTCTCCACTAACTCTAGTCTCTTCTAGTCATTTCATGAAGGTTCCAGAGCAGCACTGTCCACTAGCACTTTCCCTTCAGTTCTAGTAGACTAGCTAGAGATGCTGGTCTCTTCTTTCACTATCCCATACAGAGTGACACTGAACAACTCACAATGTGGCCGGTGTGCCTGCAAAACTGACTTTCAGATTTGATTGATTGATTGATTGATTGATTTTTTGTGGTGCTGGAGTTAAACCCAGGATCACCCTACCTCTGAGCTACACCCCAGCCCTTTTTATTTTTTACTTTGAAATAGGGTCTCACTAAGTTGTTGAGGGACTCCATTAAGTTGCTGACGCTGGCCTCGGACCTGTGATCCTCCTGTCTCAGCCTCTCGAGTACTGGGATTACAGTCATGCACCACAAGATGAGGACATTTTTTAAAATCACAATGATAGGATAATCATGGTTGCTCGATAGCCATCAGAGGCTAATTACCATGTGCTTCCTGACTGGAAATCAATTTTTTTTTATCAAGTGACTATGGCGACAATTGAAACACGCCTCTAGATATTTTCATGCCAGGAGGACAAATACCCTGAGACATGAGTGTGCAGGATCCTGTCTAACTTTGCTGATTTGGGAAATATAAAACCCCACCTTAAGCCGGGTGTGGTGGCACACGCTTGTAATCCCAGTACTTTGGGAGGCGGAAACCGGAGGATCCGGGTTCATGGCCAGCCTCATATCTCTCTCTCTCTCTCTCTCTCTCTCTCTCTCTCTCTCTCTCTCCCTGTGTGTGTGTCTCTCTCTCT
>PVJS01041008.1:0-18161 GCA_004027185.1 Glis glis
CAAACAGGGATCAGCAATTATGTGACAAGCCTAGGGGAAGGAGGGATTGACCATTAGCACCTTGAAGATTACACCAGGTCCCTTGGAATGTGTCCGTTTGCGGACAGATCCCACCCAGCCAAATACCATGTATCCAAACTGGGCTGGTCCAAGATGATAATCTCAATGTGCCTCTAGGACAGTCCTCGGCCCTCGACATATAAAAGTTTCATAAGTTTTACTTCTTTCCATGAAGATTTTTTCAGTCTAATTCTGACCATCTTCAAGGACACCAGTAACCGAGCTCAATTTCTCTCAACTATAAAAATAGGAAGAAATTTTTTTAACTTAAAAGCTTTCCCCAAACCCATCATTTATTTCCTGGGCTGATGAGAAAGGAAGCAATTCTCTTCTGGGTTTGCCTTTTGGGAATGGAGAGTTCAGAATGTCTGTCATGCAACAAAATGACCTAACCTTAATATTTAATAAATATAAAACTATCTTTCCTGACAGTCTCTTTTTTATACAAGTATTTCTGTCTCATTTTTAAAAATTACAGCATTTTACTTTATTCTTATCTTCACTGTTGAATATATGTCAATCAATAATGCCATATTGTGTAGCTGTGTTGCAAAGTCACACATTGATTAAGATTGACTCTAAAAATCCTATTGAGAAAAGCCATTCAGGGCTAATCAGTTCAGTATAATTGAATTTCAACTTCTTTTCGTCAATCTTGGATTAGGCATATATTAGATGTGCTGAAATTTAGAAAGTGATTTTTTTTCCTTTTATGAACCTTTTACCCATTACGAGTTGAAGCACCTCATTAATTAGATTGGTCACATTTTTCTGAGTCAGTGCTGTTGGCCCTTGGTAGTATAAATACACCCCATTTCATGAGGTGTTGTAGCCATTTTCATTAATTCTGGGGAAGAGATGATATAGTCTTTGAATTATGGGAACTGAACAAAACAGTTTTGGACATAATAAAATGAAAATTATTTTGGTTTGTGAATTTGTTTTTATTTTAGGATAATATAAAAACATCTTTCTAACTTTTACTGTATTAATAATTTTGTGAAAGCTGCCAACATTGAGATATTGCAGTGATAACTATTTTGTATAGTATATAAAGAGATATTTAGAGAAAATTTAAAAGCCTTAAGTACAAAGTATACTACCTTAGGTTTACGTTTGCATATTTATAGGGAAACAATCCTATAAGAGTTTTATTCTCTGGTTTATATTAATAGATATCTATGATGAACCTTAACTTGAAGCTGATTGTAGACAAAGAGTTATAAAAGTGAGGATTTTAAATGATTTAGATGAAGAATGAAATTTACTCATTTGTTCAGCATTCATTGAGGGCTTCCTATATGCTGTGACTTATGAATCTTTTTGCATACTCTATTTTATGATTAAAGATTTTTTTTTGCCAAGTTCAGCTGATTCAATATTTTTCTATGGAAATTTTGGGTAATTCATTTTATAATTTAAAAATCTGAACTACGAGATGTATAGCCTCCAAGAATATTTATCAAGACAGAGTGCTGACTTCACCAAGTGTGGTGTAGCATTGCAGATTGGTGGAGGGAGGAGTCTTGGAAACAGTTTGACATACTTGCTTATATGGCAAGTACTTGCTGAGTGTCTACTCTGCTGGCTTGTGATAGGTGCTTGTAGGATAATGGCAAGCACCATATCAGTTACTCTGGTCTAACTAGAATTTACATCCCAGTAGGGGAAATTGGGAGCAAGCAAACAAATTAAATTGAGCTTGTAGAAATTTGTTAAAGAAGGTAAGCAGAGTGCTATAATAGGAAATAAAGGGTAAGGGATTTTGAAAATGAGAAAGTTAGGGAAGACCTCCTTGAAGACTGTTTGAGATCCATGAGAAGGTGTGAGCTTGGTGTGAGATGTCACACTGAGGAGCCAGCTTGAAGCAGGGGAGCTTGGACTGTTCATGGAACTTAGTAAAGACCAGTGTGGCAGGAAGACAGTATGCACAATGGTTCAGGATGAGGCGGAGGAAAGTCAGAGGCCAGATTCTACAGGATGGCTAGGACATCACTGGGTGATGGGAATTTTTCAGCTCCATTACAATATTATGGGACCACCATTGTATATGAGAGAAAACATACAACCCTTGGCTTTCTGAGACTGGCTGATCTCGCTTAGCATAATATTCTCTAGTTCCATCCATTTTCTTGCAAATGACATAATTTTGTTCTTCTTTATGGCTGAGTAAAATGCCACTGTGTATATATACCACATTTTCTTTATTCATTCCTATGTTGATGGATCTTCTTAAATTGCATCTTTGTTTGCACTTTCAAGTATAGAGTGAAGTTCTAAGCAATCTAAACCTTCAAGACTTATACATTATTTATTAGTGTCCAATATAGATAGTATAAACAAAAGAAAAGTAATGACATCTCCCTCTCAATTCAACAGGTAGTGGAAATTTTACAAAATATTGCAAAATTAGCAGATAATGCTTCACTTACTGCCTCCTCTATCTGTAGGCCGCACGCCTTCTGATACTCTTTCTATTATCAGTTTATAATGCTGAAGTACTTTAAAAATACCAATGGATATGTCTCTAAATCTCTTGTAGTATCCATATAGTGGTTACTTATGCAAAGTATGCCCAGATGGCCTTATTGAATCTTCATAACAGTTTTCTAAGGCAGGTATTATCTCTTAGTCCAAGATCTCATTTCAGTCAAGTGGAGCCAGGTCCCAAATCTAGGTCTCCTGACTCCAGACCCTGTGTGCGTCCATCTCAAGATGGCCTGCAAGCCACATCACACTCCTGGTCACATCCAGCGAAGGAGAGCAGATGTGGATACCTAGACACAGGATGGGAGTGCCTCTTGTTTCCCCCTCACTGCTGGCAAATGATGCATCATAAATCATGACTTCATGTATATAAATAGTGGCCTCTCTCTCAAAACTAATAGCTTAGATTTCTAGATCATTAACTTGGTGTATCCTAATGAGTCTATTATATTACCCCATCAAGTTAAATTGCTTGGTCTTGGAGGAGGGCTGAAGTAAGAGATTTAATGTTTGAGGGAGGCTTTCTGGAATTGTTCCTTATGCTGCCAAGCAACCATTGGGAATTACTGGTGTTGAGGTCAAATTCTTTTAGAGGCAGCTGTTGGTCCTTCAAGAATGAGTGCTTAGCATCTGTTGAGTCGATTCTTTTAGGATTTTCTACATTGGAACCTTCTGTTATTGCAGGA
Organism: Glis glis; assembly: GCA_004027185.1. Taxonomy (NCBI): domain Eukaryota; kingdom Metazoa; phylum Chordata; class Mammalia; order Rodentia; family Gliridae; genus Glis; species Glis glis. Next base: position 3,234 of record PVJS01041008.1, read on the forward strand.
AGGATTATTTTTAAATGAAAAGGCACAGCAAAAACCTTAATTCTGAGACTATCACCTATACATAGTTCCAATATTCTTAATGTTCTCTAAGGGAGAACTGATACTTGGGACTGATATCAGAAACAGGTCAGCATAGTTAGTAGTTATTAAGAGTAATATGACTCTTTTGAGCTCTAACTAGAAGCCAATTTCTGAAGTGGAAAAACTGGACTTTCTTGGAGGTTGATGCCACATATGTGTTTGAGCATAATTTGAGACTCAAGTGTCATACATAACACGGTCAGGAACACAGAGTTTCGTGAATGAAAGATTTGGCACCAAAGAAATGGCAAGTGTGTATAATTTATCAATAGCCAAGCTTAAAAACCAATATCTTGCCTTGATATTCACAAAGAAGAATGATATAACAGGTGCCAGAATTGCTCATATGTTGTTGGGAATCGAGTTATTAGTCAAAGAATTTAGGATGCCATCAAAACTGATGATCAAGAAATGAAAATGTTTGAAGAGTGACGCTCCGTTTGGCACAAAAAGAAATTGAACATGGAAGCAAGCTGTTAGCACTCTAACAACAGAAGCCACAGACATTCTTTAACTTGCATCCGTCTCCGTCTTCTTGTTAGAGAGCCCTTTGAAATACATTGTCTCGTCATCTCAAGAGCAGCATTTGTGATATTTATTTTCCAGGATGGGAGGAGTATCCAGGAAGTGAGGGTTGAGACTTGGCAGTTGTGGTTTCATAAGGAGAAAATATAATCTATCCTGTTAGTGCCAACTTAAAATGGTCCATAGACTCTGAGCATGATTCAGGATAAATGAAACCTGTACGTGAAATAATCTTTAAAAACTGAAAGACCTATAGACCTCTCCCTCTAAGACCTACAAAATTAATTCATATACTTGGCAAAGTCACACAGAAAACAACAGGATAAGCAAACAATAGGATCACAGTAACAGCTCTATTTTAATTTTTTTTAGCTCTATTATATTTGAACTCCTTTTGTCCTGAGTTCTTAATGTAGTCCTGTGAAAGATGCTCGCTTTCCATGGGCATTCATACATCTATAAGTGGAAATTATAGTTGCCCCTTACTATTGTAGTGTCTATGCGGTGTTTCTAAAAATTTTAAGCTCTTTAGAGGGACTCTCTTAATTAACAGGAGTTATTATAATAAAAATGATATATTTTATGCCTGGAAGAATATATAGACACTATATTTTAACCAATAATTTCTAACAAGCAAAAATCATAACAGCTACAGGGATAAGCAGCTTTGAAGTTCCTAGGAAAGTCTTGTTGGTAGGAGTGATACCATTGCTAACTGAGGTAAATTGTTCCTTTGGACAGAAATCAGTTTTGGAATAGTTTGGAAAGAGATAGTTTAAGCATGATACTTTGGTTATCTACTGTCACAAACAAACCACTTGAAAACGCAGTGGCTTGAGACAACTAGCATTTTATTTGCTCATGAATGGGTCTGTGTTTCAGCATGGTCTGCTGGACTCAGTGGGGGTGATGTTCCTGCTGGTCTGCCTTAGGGTCATTCATTCAAATGGGGGTTCTCCCAGGTGGTTTGGTTGAGGCTGGATGGTCTCGCTCACTTGGCTGGTGTTGGTGCTGGCTTTTATTTGGGTTTCTCTGGTTTCTCATCTTCAGGAAACTAGCCTGGTCTTCTTAGGTGGCAGTCCCAAGGTTCCAAGAGAGCAAGGGCAGAAGCCGCGTGGTGCCATGAGGCCAGGCTTCACAGCCTCGGGAGTTGCTTCGACTTCATTCTGTTGGTCAAAGCAAGTCCCAAGGCCAGCCAAGACATTCTTCCCACCTGTTGATGGGATAAAAAGAGAGTCATTTTACAAAGGGTATTTGTACAGGGCTGGGAGAATTATTGCAGTCATATTTGCAAACAGTCTACCCTTTTTGTTTTGGGTCAGAGCAAAGGATATTTGGGTAAAATGACCTACTAATAAATTTTAAATTTGAAATAGAAGGGTTATATCATGAAAAACTGGGGAAAAAGACCCCAAACAGTCCAAGATTCAAACAGGAAAGACCCAAGACAGTGTACATTTTTCAAAAAATATGAATCCTTTTTAAAATAGAAAAACATGAAGAAATCTTACCAATGGGTATTTAATATAACTGGTATATAGTAATACAAATCTCTGAATTAAAGTGTAAAACTTGAAAGATATTATTTTAGTAAAATAGCCAAGGGAAAAGTAGAGGATTCTTATACCTTGGGTGTCAGATGGTTTGCTATAAAGAAAGGGGAACAAAAGAATGTACAGAAGGGGAAATTCTAAAAAGTGAATTTTAAAAATAGTTATGAACTTAGAGATGAATATCAATTTGTTACACATTTTTATGTAATAGTCACTAAACATGATCAGTATTGCCAGTGTTCTCTCCAAATTAAACGTTTATCACAACTTCCCATGTTTCCCATCTGGATAAATATTTGGGGAAAAAAGTCTACCTGGGAATTACAGCTGGCAAGGATTCTGGGAAGATAGCAAGCTAAAATGGCCCACTGTCCTGCCCCTGTCAATTCTACTCTATCTACCTCTCCCGACCCAAACCACTCTTGGAGCCAACAGGCCTCTGAAGGCATGCGAAACCCCATGCTTTGTGGAAGTTGAGGGTGGGGAGTCGGGATCTTTAGCTGGACTGGCACTGAAGACCCGCATGTGAGGAGTCCAAGGGAGGATCAGAATGCTCTGGGTGCTGTGACGAGGTTGGAGGTTAGAGTACTCCTAGGAGGAGAACTGAAAATTGCCCTTATTTCACGTGTGTGTGTGTGTGTGTGTGTGTGTGTGTGTGTGGCGGGGGGGGGGTGTTCCACAAGAGGCCAAGAAGAAAATGAACAGTTGCATTGAGTCCTCTCTGTCTCTGAGGCTTTGGAACAGGAAGGCTTCCCTTCTGTTTCCTCAGCATTGCCCTGTCAGCGCCCCCTATGCTTGCACAGCCAGATTACAGCAACAGAGACCACTTTACTTCCCAGCACTCATAGGACTGCACTCACATGGGTCCTCCAGAGATGAGACCAGGACTCCAGCAATATAACAAAGAAAAATGGAGGCACTGCAGCCAAGGAGAAAACAGTCCGCAGAACGCATGCTTCATGCCATAGCGTGACAGCTGGAGACAGATGACAACCTGACAAAAATAGTAAGAGTGCATAAGGAGATTTAAATGCAGTACAAAAAGACTTTCCAGAGATGAAATGCATGATTTTTCTATCAAACACTTGAGTAAATGAATTGGAGGAGATGATGATCATTCTTGAGATTTGAATTGATAGCTTAGTAGTTGGTCAAGTGGAAGAATCTGAAAGATTCTTTTTTTTTGCGGTACCAGGGATTGAACGCAGGGGCGTTCTACCTCCATGCTACGCCCCCGGCCCTATTTTTTTTATACTTTATTTTGAAACCGGGTCTCATGAAGTTGCGGAGGGCCTCACTAAGGAGAGAGAGAGAGAGAGCGAGCGAGCTGAGGCTGGCCACGAACTCGGATCCTCCGGTCTCCACCTCCCAAAGTACTGGGATTACAAGTGTGCGCCACCACGCCCGGCTCTGAAAGATTCTATATTCCTGCAAGAACAAGAACATAAAAGGATGGAGATCATGAGAGAGAATAGATTCAGGAACTATAGCATGGAAATAACAGGAGAGCCAGAGGAGAGAAAGGAACAGATGGAGGAAAGGCAATAATTAGATAAATATAAGAAAAAATTTTGCTGAGCTTAAAAATCAAGACTTGGGTCCATAAATTCAAATGATTTATCAAGTTCAAGGCAAGAATATGAAAAAAGACATCTCTGCATGTATTAGAAAAGTGATTGATTGATTGATTAGGAATAAGAAGCAAAGTCTTAGAATCTCCCAGACAGTGAGGCAAATTACCTATGGTGGAGAATCAGACTAGCAGTGAATTTCTCATCCATGGCACCGAAAGCTGGAGGTAATGGAGCAACTTCTGTAGACCAGGGAGAGGAAGAGCCGCAGTCTGAAAACCCCAAACACAGCTGAGGGGCCAGGTCCCTGGCGGGATGAAAGAGGTGTATTATTATGTAAGGATTCGGAGGCATGGGCAGCCATTATCTGACAAAAATACTCAAGAAGAGAGTACCAAAGTGTTCGCCAGAAGCGCAGACCTCAAGATGAGGAAGGATAACGGGAGGCGAAATATTTAAATTTAGTCACTTGACTCAAGTGAGAAGGAAAGAGTAAGTTCACATGCAACAATCGTTATGTTAAATGTGAATGAACTGATTTTTCCCATTAAAAACTTGACACTGTTAGACTGAGTTAAAAAGTGAAACTCAGTTACATGCTGTTTATGGGAAATGTTTGAAATTAAGTGATTGAAGCTGAAAATAAAAGATGGCTAAAGATCCAGGGCAAATGTAGAGACTCAGTATAACTAGCAATATTAGGTTTAGATAAGATGGTATTTAGGTTAAAGGCATATATAAGATAAGGAAAGAATAATATAGAATCACGAAAAGAAAGTTTATGAAAGAAGATAAAGCTTATATGTAAAATAACATAGCCACAAAATCTGAATAGCAAAACTATTAGAAATGCAAGTATAATTATACTGAGATACCTTCATAGACATCTTTTACTTGTCTCCATCTGTCACAACCTTGTATACAACTTAAAGATAGAAAAATTAAATAAAAGAGATTTAATAGATATGCTGGAATCTTGTATATCTTGAAAACACAATATTCTTTTCCAGAATACTTAAAAATTTGATCATGTACTATCTATAAAGAGCACCTTAATAAATTAAAAGAAAAAGAGATTTTATAGATCATTCTGTGATCATTATCCATTAATACTAGAAATAAATAATAAAATGTAATATAAAAGAAATTTTACTACTTATAAGTTAAAGAAAATACTCTATATTACCTTTGTTTTTAAAACATACTTTTATTGGTGTCATGCAGTCTCACATCATAATGGAGTTCAGAATGATAGGGACATACATGCACACAGCACTTGGTGGGCTTCCCCTGGCTCCCTCTCCTTCCCCATACATGATATTGAGATTGGCATTGATAATGTCATGTATGTACTAACATCAGTGGAAGTGTTTCCTTCATTAATTCTCCCTCCCCACCCTGCACAGCCACCCTCCTCTGCTCCCCCTCTGTCGCTCCACTGGGGTTTCTCCTCCATTATCTAAGGTTCTTCTTATATCCCGATTCCTCCCTAGCTTCCACATATGAGAGAAAACATATGACCCTTCACTTTCTGTGACTGGCTAATCTCACTTAACATGATGTTCTCCAGGTCCATCTATTTTCCTGCAAATGGCATAATTTTGTTCTTCTTTATTGTTGAGAAGAATTCCATTGTGTGTATTACCTTTGTATCAAAGAAGAAATCAAAAGTAAAATGACAAGCTTCCTAGAAATAAATAAAAGGACCATGATCTATTCTAAAAGCTATAGGATGTAGTAAAAGCTGTGGCCAGTGGAAATTTCAGTTTTTTAGATTCTTTTATTATTTTTAAATAAAGACAGTGTGTGCCAGGTGGAGTGGTACATGCCTGTAATCCCAATACTAGGGAGCCTGAGCCAGGAGGATCACAAGTTCAAGGAGGGGCTGGGTGTGCTGGTGCATGCCTGTAATCCCAGTACTTGGGAAGCTAAGAAAGGAGGATTGCAGGTTTGAGGACAGCCTCAGCAAAATGTAGCAAGACTCTCAGCAACCTAGCGAGACCCTGTTAAAAAAAAAAGACTTTTATTATGAAATGAGAAAAAAATGACAAAGCAAACTAAAATAAATTGGAATAAGAAAGAGAAAAGCTGGAACTAATGAAATGAAAAAAATAGAAAGATAGATACATTAATAGTTGGTTTTTAGAAAGCACAATAAAACAGGTACAAGGATTTGTGTGTCTGATTAGGAAATTAATAAAGAGTAACATTTAGAATACTACAAGTGAGAAAAGGGACATCATCAGCCATACAGGGATTTTTCAAAGACAACAAAGATAAAATTTGTTCAGCTGTATGGCAAAGAATTTGAAAAATGAGAAGAAATGGATTTTTTCTTGTCAAATATAAATGCCCAAATTTGACTCCAGAAGAAATGGAAAATTTGACTAGGAGAGTAACCATAAAAGAGACGGAAAAGTGATGAAAGACGCACCATTGAAAACGGCAACGGGATTGTGTGGAATTACAGCTGCGCTTCATGTCACTTTTAAAGATCAAGTAATTTTATCATTATTTGAAGTGTTCCAGAAGAAGATGCAAAGCTCCTAATTTCATTTGTAAAATAAGCACACATTTTATACCAAAACCCAGTAGAGTACAAAAAAAGAAACAGTCTAGGGACTTTTTGTATTTAATTTTGAATATAGATGCAAACTTCTGAACAAAGTCTTAGCAGATAGAAGTCATCAGTGTATTTGAGGATCCAGTATAGCCAGGTAGGGATTTTTCCAAGGGTTTAAGTGTATTGAGGTTCTTTGAGGGACCTCAGAATCACACTGAGACGGAGGGATTCTGTTTTAAGAACTCTCACAGTTGGTAGCCTGGCTTCTCCAGAGAAACCGTCACCCTGCAGTTTTCTCCAGTCAGAGACACCTGTGCTGCCGCATTTCCAGGGAGGCTGCCAGAGCTCAAGGCTGTCAGTGGGGCTGCCCTGAGACGCCCCCTTCCAGGCAGTCTTTCAATTTCCTGGAGTAGGTTTGCTAGAGTGGGCTTTGGAATTACAGTAGGTATCTTTTGATTGGATGTTTGAACATTTAGCATTTTCTTTGACTATTACCAAGAAGTCCCCATATGAATTTCTATACAAATGAACATAATGATCATATACCACTGTATTTAACATATTCAAAGGTCTGGTGGAAAATATTGGTTTGAAAAACCAAGCTCTATTTCGAATATTTAGAGCTCAATATTGTCAAGCAAAAATGTAATTTCTCAGAATTATCAGCTAGAAATTGTTGCTGGCCCACCATAGAGTGTTCCTGCTACTCTTCCTCTACTGGCTAGAAGTTTGGTACAGAAAGTCCGAATGTGGCCAGCTGTCCCATGAGGACAGTATAATGTATTCTTGCCTACCCAGAAATCTTTCATTGGTGTTTATGTGTCTGCTCTAGCTTTCTGTGCCTTTAGATGTAATTTTGCTTATTATCCTCACTGGCTGATTTACCCTCTCTTCTTGATGTCATTAAGTTTGTGTTTACATACTTTCTTTTCCTTTTCACAGGACCCTGCACACCTCAGTCCTTTGTGTGTCAATGGTGCAGTCGCTGCTCTTCCACTAACACTGTCAGCGTCAGGACACCTGGATTTGGGAGGGCATGATGTGAGTGGGGAGGAGCTGGAAAGAGAACATGTTCCATTTGCAGGGCCTTTGGTCTCTGTGTGGCTACCAGGAGGGCTGTGAAGAGCTCTGTGTTCATCAGGGAATGACTGGGAACCATCCAGGAAGTAGCTCACCCACACACTGCCTAGGACTAGGGCCCATTCTGTGACAGTAGCTAGGACCAGGAGTGGTGCCCAAGATAGAGCACCTTCTTGTTTCTTGGCTGTCATCGTGGAGATGTTCATTCCACAGGAGGGAAAATACCTGTCATCTTCCTGGAATTGTGGGCAAGACACAGTCATGTTTTGCAATGGCATGGGCATGTGTATCCTGAACAGGATAGGTTTGGGTATAAAGAAAGTATTTAGGGCACATGGAAGGACAGGGAATAGAAGAGTTGATATTTGTATTTTGTGTGTAAGACTAGATAGATAGATGGTGGTTCAGGATAGCAATTTTGACATGCAAGCATTTATGTACAGTAAACTATAGTTTTAAAAATCCTACCTATCGTTTTTGGCTTATCAGCAGAGATTCTATTGATTGGCTTCCTGCATCTTGCCACTGATATCCATTAAACCTTCTTGTAGAAGAGGAAAAAAAAATTAGCAGAAGTCCTAAATAAAAAAGAAGATAATGTGTATACACAAGTTAAGTATTCATGATTTTTTAAAAAAAATTCCCCGTGTTTAGCTACCCAGTGCCTCTTCCTTGTTAATGCAGTATGATCTGTAGCAAATTTTAAATTTTTGCATAGTTGCATTCTGCTTCTCAGAAATGTTATGACAGCCTTCTGCTATTATAGCTTAGGGTTGTGCTCAGAAATTCAAATACATTTTGATATTTTCTAAGCAAAGCATAATTTTAGACAAATCTACCAAAAATATCACATATATTAATGCTAAATGAAAGTGATTTGGAGGCTTCCCATATTTCTGCTCCCTGTCATTAATACTGGTTAATTGACAGCTGAGTGTGCACATGCAGTCAATCCTCAGCCATTTGTCCAAAGCCACTGAGAATGGTATTACTATTACTAGCAATAGGACTGTAGAGTGCATTGCACTCTCTATTTAATAAGAAAGGGAGTTTGTGTGGACTAAAGCAGATGAGTAGGTGGACTCTGGGTATATCCTGATGGCTAGGCAGGAGCGATTCTTCATGTGTGAATGTAACTGTGCTTGTGTTACCTGTGCTTGCTTCTCTGCCTGAAATTAGACGCGACCTGTTTCTAATGCTTATGTCAGGTGGCTTCCTGCTTTATTCTACCTTGTGTGAAGGCATATGCATACAACTATGGTTTTCTTTTTTTTTTTTTTGCGGCACTGGGGATTGAACCCAGGGGTGTTCTACCTCTGCACTACACCCCCGGCCCTATTTTTTTATACTTTATTTTGAAACCGGGTCTCACGAAGTTGCGGAGGGCCTCACTAAGTAGAGAGAAGGGAGAGAGAGAGAGAGAGAGAGAGAGAGAGAGAGAGCGCGCGCGCGAGCGAGCTGAGGCTGGCCACGGATCCTCCGGTCCCTGCCTCCCAAAGTACTGGCATTACAAGCGTGCGCCACCACGCCCGGCTACAACTATGGTTTTCAATACTGGTATTGAAACAAAAAGTTTGAAATGGAATAGACAAACAATAAAGGCATTTATGTAATAGATTTCTTTACATCAAAAACGTGAGAGCCCTCTGTTTCACTTCAAAATGCTCTCATCTCTATCAAAGCACTTTCTGAAAACACATCCTTAACCTTTAAGATTCTCTTCTCTTGTGTGTTTGTAAGCACTATTGAAGGTATTTAGACAACTGTCATTTACGCCAGTGGTTCTCCCGGTTAGTCGACTATTTCTGATACACACCCATTCTATTTTCAAAGAGGCCAGAATATGGTACAAGTTTCAGAGAGAAAATCTTTCATATCTAAAATACACCATAGAACATGTGCTCTACAGTGTACTTCACACCCATTAGGGTTCTCAGTTCCTTCTTCTTATCATATTTGTGGACTGAAACAGCTAAGTGTGGAGATAACACTTTTTCTGTCCTGGGGACAGAAAGGTGTGAAAAGATGAAAGGATTTAACCTGTTAAATCTATTGCTTCTGATCCTTGGAGCTCAGAAAATTCCATAAAGTGCTGTTGAGAAGCACCTTTTCAATGAACTGTTCACTATATTAGAATCTCTCTTTTTTTCTTTCAGACCCTTCATGTGACCTTTTTAAATATGCATTTGAGACAGAGAGTTAAAAGCAGAAGCTGAAAATGCCTGCAAGATTCCAGTTTCTCTCACTGCTTTTCCAACCTTTTCTCCTCCCTGCCTGATGCAGATGATACTTTAACTGAAGTCATTCCTCTACCAGACACATCTGCATGAGCCTGCGTATTTAATTCAAGATGGCTAGTCAACCGCCCGAAGACACTGCGGAGTCTCAGGTCTCCGATGAGCTCGAGTGCAAGATCTGCTATAATCGGTACAATCTGAAACAGAGGAAACCCAAAGTGCTGGAGTGCTGTCACAGGGTCTGTGCCAAATGCCTCTACAAGATCATAGACTTCGGGGACTCCCCGCAGGGTGTCATCGTCTGTCCTTTCTGCAGGTTCGAGACGTGCCTGCCGGATGATGAAGTGAGTAGCCTGCCCGATGACAACAACATCCTGGTAAACTTGACTTGTGGAGGCAAAGGGAAGAAGTGCCTGCCAGAGAACCCCACCGAACTGCTGCTGACCCCCAAGAGGCTGGCCTCGCTCGTCAGTCCCTCTCACACGTCCTCCAACTGCCTGGTGATCACCATCATGGAGGTTCAGAGAGAGAGCTCCGCCTCGCTGAACTCCACTCCCGTGGTGGAGTTTTATAGGCCTGCAAGTTTCGACTCTGTGACCACTGTGTCGCACAACTGGACTGTGTGGAACTGCACGTCCCTGCTGTTTCAGACATCCATCCGGGTGCTGGTGTGGTTGCTAGGTTTGCTGTACTTCAGCTCCTTGCCCTTAGGGATCTACTTACTGGTATCTAAGAAAGTCACCCTCGGGGTTGTCTTTGTCAGCCTCGTCCCTTCCAGCCTTGTCATCCTCATGGTGTACGGTTTTTGCCAATGTGTTTGTCATGAGTTTCTGGACTGTATGGCACTTCCTTCTTAATCGCTATGCAAAATAAGAAATGTGACACACATTGCCATGTTCCAAGTTAGGTCACTTATGAGTTAGTTTCCTTTCCGTTTGTGAAGATTGGTGTTCATGGCATTAACAGAGCCCTTGGCCATATGCTTGTGGTCTGTTCTCCGTCAGATGTTGACTTAAGATCTTTTCCTGAATGCTGGAGGTAAAGATGTTCACTTCTACTTAGGGGTTAGCAATTAAGCTGCGGAAGCTCAGCCTCCATGGGGCTCTGGCAGCTGTGAGGCTTCCCAGAGAAAGGACAGGATTTCACTCTTCACTTCCAGACAGCACCAGGGGAAGGGGTGTTGTGCTTAGTACAGGTCTTTGTGGAAGTTAGGGGTGAACTGATTCCTCTTGTCACAGTCATGATATTTGGCGATGGTGGGTGGACCCCAGAGGAGAGTTGTCCAAGATGCATGTGTTTGCAGTGTGTGCACCTCATACTTCTGGAGTTGGAGTCCCTGAATTATCTGGAGTTGCTTGCTTTCTTAAGGTAATGTCACTGAGGTCTGCTGCTCCCGCTGAGCTGCCCGTCCCTTCTGTGCATTCTCACCCGCCACCGACATGGGGCCTCATTCCCTTGGGGGGTTCCAACTGAAACACCTATTTTGTCACAAAGCTAAAGAGAATGGAAAACACTGAAGAATTTGCACCAAAGCAGACTTCATGGCAGAACGTGGCTGTTTGTCTTTGACACTCTTTCCTCCATGTTTATTTTCCTCTCTCCTGAGGATTCTCTGGAAGAACTGAGGAGAATGAACTTTGCATAGAGCAGCTCTTATTCATGGAAACCTCCTTTCCTTAAAACATCTTAGTTTTGTTTTTAACCACATGGCTCCTTCAGCCCCACCCTTTATCCTTAACAAGGTTCCATTTACATTCAATGCTGTAGGTTTCTGAGGATTTTCTTTTCTTCCCATTGTTTTTAAAATTCGTAGAGGACTTATGTAACTCAATCCTATAACAGTTTGGGATGAATTTTGGCAGTGAAAATCCAGAAACAATTTATAGGATGCTCTGGCTCACAGTTTGAAGAGCTGAGAACTTAAGTTTTTTTGCTGTACTGTGCTGAGTTGTACCAAAATACAATGGTCCGGGTCTCTCATGAGACCACATACTGTAGAAGTCCAGGCAGAGCAATGGCAGAGCCACGCAGAGCCACCGCCTGCTTGAAAAGACCATTCAAGGGAGTAAAGTGGAGGTGGCAGGGTGCAACTCAGCACGTGGCTGTCCCTGTTGTTAAGTTGGCTTTGGAATAGGTTCAAGTTCTTAAATTTATTTCAAATAGAAGCATAAACTACGTGACTTGAGTTAAAGAACTTCTCTTCATGATGTTAGGGAAGTTGAATGTATATATTTATGAGAAGAAATTGTCTAGCAGACTTTAGGTTTGGGGGAATAGAATGTTCACAGAAACTAGGCAAAACAACAACAAAAAAGCTTTTTAGTCTCTAAAACCCATTGCTGATGATTAACATTAAAATATTTATAACTCTTAGAAAAGGGCATTACTAAGGCTACTTTAACTTGTCTGTGGTGAAATATTTGTTGCGCGATAGTTACAGTTGGCTGTTTCCAATCTCCTTATTGAGGAAAAAATAATACTTATCTAGAATAGCAGTTTGATTTTCTTTGTATAGCTGTTAACTTTGAGAACATGTATGCCCAAGGTATGATGAGAAGGATATGTGGAATGTGGTCCAAGGAATTTAAGCCCCAAGATATAGCTAAGTACATTTATGATTCCACAAAATCTAGGTTAGATAGCATTGTGAATGCAATTTCCAGAAATCCATTGGTACTTTGAGTAAAATAATGTTTAAGAGATGTTTTTGTGGTTTGGATTTATATATTTATAAGATTTTTAAAAAAATGCTCATTTTGTCTGAAATGTAACATTGAAAAAATTGGTGAGTTATATGATGAGATTTCCAGAAAGCTCTGCACATGGGTACTGTGTGTTTTGCTTATTTGTATAATGTCTGCAGTGCTAAATTTGTGTCTCTGTGTATTGTGGCAGTCTTTTTCCTTAGTTTCCAGTAAGTTGATTTGGTTTTAAAGAGTTTTAAATGTATAACAACCACAACAACAACAACAGCCCTCTTCATGCTGTTCAATGAGAAAAGGAAAGTGCTTTAATATTTTATTCACTGTGATAATGTTTTGTTTGTCTATTAAATTGATATTATTTCCAAACCAGAAGTGTGATTTCTCTGACTTGTGGTTGAAGTTCAGTTAACACTTTGGATCCTTGTTAACTCTAGGTAAGTACAAATATGAACTTTTAGAAACATTGATTAAGCTACTGCCTTTATTTATCATGCACATGAAGATTTGAGAACCTTCCAGTGACGCCAACCTGACACATGGGACTTCTAAAAGACCTTCATACATTTTTTAAAGCAGGAGAGAAACACTAGGGAAGATGGAATAAAAATATTGTCTTTTATAAGTAAAAATTTCAGTTTTAATTTGTTTGATTTGGTCTCCAGATTTTGCCTAGAGGCTCAACAAAATAGAATCCAATTTAGTTGGTGAATGCCTTGCCTTGGGTGGTCTGGGCAGATTTAAAAAATTACCTGTTACTTAACTATGACCATCATTATAGAAATAGTTTGTAAAAATTATTTGAGAATTTGTAGCAGTTCTGTGCTTATGACAATTAGTGAATTGGCACCATATGTTTATAAAGAATAATGGTTTCCTTCACTTCTGAAATCTACCTGATCACACAAAACAGCCTTTTAAAGAAAGCAGCGACCTGTACTATTGTCAGTACTCTGTGAGCTCACACTTAGTTGCTGAGGCCAGAAAGTGTGGGCACTTGCTGGGTGGTAAACAGATACGGGGCTTCAAAGACACCTTGAAGAAATTTCTCAGGATATCAACCTGGTAGAACGGAAGCAACAGGAATGCTGGGATTGGTAGGCAAACAGGGTAAGTATTGGGGTGCAGATGAGGGGGACAGATAACTTGGGAGAGTACAGTAGAGGTGGACTGATTCCATGTGTGCCAGCATTTTTGGAGACCTCTCTGTTTTTCATACTCTTCTTGGTAAACAGTTGCCTTGATTCTTTCGAAACACCACATGTTTGTTATTCCAGAGCTTTCCATAAAAGCTGATGACAGTGTTGGTTCCAGTAGAATCCCTAAGAGGGTCACCATGTGCTCTTGTAGCTTGAGTTCTGTATGCTTTCCCACATCTTTGCCTATTTGTTAGTGTTTATTTTTACTTCAATACCTTTATGAATTTTTACTCCTATAGGTTTAATACTGAGCCTTTCCTTACAAGTTTGCTTTTGTGTAAAGGAGATTTTTTTAAAAATGCAGCAACTAAATGTTGAAATTTGAGTAAACTCCAAGTGAGTCCTGGAGCAATACTGATTCAGCCCAGCTTCTTATATCATTTAGATTGGTTATAATCCAATATGGTTATAATCCAATATCTAAGTCTACTCAGTATACAAATATTTATAGTCTGACATGAAGGTGCTCTAAGTTTAGGGGGAAAAATCATAAATTGGAATATGTCCTGAATACTGTGTATACTAAGTTGGGATATGTGCTAATGTATTTTTAATAGTGGTCGAACCTTGATTTAATTAAAGCATTCAATTAACTGAAATAATTAGGAGCATTTTAATTTATTAGGAGTTTCTTAGATTTGCAACATATTAATCTTTGAGATGGTTAGAATTTCATGAAAAGACTGTGCTCGACAGCAGGTTGTTTTGGATCCTGGGTATCTCATGAAGTGGAAGGAAAGCTTCCTTGTATGTTCACATCCATGCACCTCCCATAGGAGGTCTGGCCTGGAGACCTGGCTGTGGGAGTCGCTGCTTTGTAATAGCAGCTGAGGGTGAGGGAGTAGAGAAGTGTTGAGATGGAGAGAGAAGAGAGCCATGGCTGAACTAGCCAAGGCTGTAACTTTGAACGCTCAGCAGAGGAGCTGTCAAAGGGGCTGCTTTGGAGCAGTGGGAGGGGAAGGAACAGAGAATGTGTGGCCTCGGGAGCTCAGAGAAAGGAGGAGGAGTTAAGACTATTAAGTGAATACAAATGGAAACAGATATCAGAGTGGTTTATGCAAAAAAGATTCTTCAAGTTTTTTTTTCATGAAGATGTTCAAGTATATGAAATAGTTGAGAGAATGGTATAACTATTTTTGGTTCTTCTCTCTTAAGTAAGTATATGCTGTGTAATTCTATGTTTTTTTTTTTTTTTTTCTGTACTGGGGATTGAACCCAGGGGCGTTCTACCTCCGCGCTACACCCCTGGCCCTATTTTTTTATACTTTATTTTGAAACCGGGTCTCACGAAGTTGCGGAGGGCCTTACTAGGTAGAGAGAGAGCGAGAGAGAGAGAGAAAGAGAGAGAGCTGAGGCTGGCCGCGAACCCGGATCCTCCGGTCTTTGCCTCCCAAAGTACTGGGATTACAAGCGTGCG
>PVJS01041009.1:0-18164 GCA_004027185.1 Glis glis
GGAAGGAGGGAGCAATGGGAGGGATGAGGGACATCTATAGTCCCCAAGACCACAACCCCAGTGACCCACCTCCTAACATGGCTGCCTCCAGACCACTAAGTCCAAAGGACATTTTATTTTCAAACCACAACACAAGCTCTTTGAGTCAGAAGCAAATCTGCCTGCGATTTATCGACTGCAAAGTTTCTCTTCGGAGTACATACAGTTGAAAACTTATTTACAAGAAAGTTGAACATGGGTTTGATCTTCTGCAATGAAATCTGGTCTTTTGATTGACCAGTGGAAGAATCACTGAAAAATACAGACACTAAATCAAAAGTAAAAATCCTCACCAGTCATAATTTGCCTGAGATAAGGTATATCAGAAAGAGGCCCTGTCAACCAAAACATCTCCAGCTTAGGTTTTTCTGCACAATATCTTTTACAGTAATGCTGCTGCAAAAAAGACTTTCAGTTCCTAATTGTCAGTGTCTTTCCTTTAGGACTGTAATTTATCAGTTATCTCAGTGTAAAAGCTGCAGTTGTGAATGCCACTGGTGAGTATTCTCAGAGCAAAAAAGAGATGGGTTATAAGATAAAAATAAAATAATAATATAAAATAATATAATATTAAAATTATAATAATAATATAAAAATACTAGTTGATGAAAATATGACAATCACCTCCTATGTTCAAGGATATTGTGCTCAGAAGAACAAAGGCAGCTGAGGCACAGCACCTTCAGGAAATAAAACACCCCAAAATCTTACTTTATATGACACAATTCTCATTTTTATTCCTCACAGTAGCCTTATGAATTAACTACTATGATCATTGTCAGATTAAAAAGTAGAGATGTTAAGTAATTTATTTTAAAATAGTCTAATAAAAACTTATGAAACCAGAAATTGAGACAAGTTCTGTCTGTCTGCAGATATATCATTACCCAACCCTACCTTTTGCATTTGTTAAACCGTAAAAAAAGCTAGTAAGCTGTGATGTGTGTCTGCAATCCCAGTACTTGGGAGGCTGAGACCGGAGGATGGCAGGTTTGAGGCCAGCCTCAGCAACTAAGCAGACCCTGAGCAACTTAGCAAGACCCTATTTCAAAATAAAAAATTAGAAGTATTGGGCACATCTTGGAGATAGAATGTCCCTGAGTTTAATTCCCAGGACCAATTAAAATAAAATAAAACTAACAAATGTTGAGGGATGAATGCATGATGCAGATGAGGTGAGTTCTTATTATTATAGTCTTTAGCACTTAAAATCCTTATAAAATAGGTGGAGGATGGAGGGGATGAGAATATCCCAGGCAAAGTGATGAGTCACATGTCAAAAGTTAGGCAGTAGGAAGCAAAAGGTAGGATTATTCTAGAATTAATAACTGTATTCCTTCCCTGTCAATAATCTGAAAATGAAAAAGTTGCTGAGTAGAATTTCATCTGTGACTACAGTACAAGTAGTTTCGCTGCACCAACTACTTCTCTTCATCTGTTGACAATCGATTAATAGAACATTTCCACATCATTCTCTCTGAATGAAGTTTGCAGCTCCCAAGAATGTACTAAATGTGTTTGGATTGTTTTTCCTGTTCTCCCTGGTATAGTAATAGACCATGGAAAATCACTCTAAAATTGTTGAAGCTAAAGCACTTTTCAAATTTGGTTCATAATCTGCAGAAGATGAACAACCAAAGACACCTCTTCACCTTCAATGTCCATAGGACACAGGACGTGAAGTCCCTGGAATCAATTTTATAGTTGGGACATTAACCTCAGTGGTCATTTGCCCAGCAGGAAAAGAAAGCTGTTTGAATCACAGAATCACACATTATTCACTTCTTTTTATGATTATGAGTGTGATAACAGCTTCCCCTTCAATTACATGACTATAGTTATTTTGCTGGTAAAGTACCAAAAAGAGTGTATAGAAGAGGTGCATTTAGATATTGTCCCTTTGCAGAAATTCCCTGAAATGAGAGCAATAACTCATTACCAAGAATATGGATTTTGACTAAAATTGATTTCAACAAAAAATTGTAATATTACCTGATTCAAAGAAACTTGGAAAATTGTTCAGTCTCTTTCAACATTACTCTCTGGAAGAGAGAGGAGGAAAACTGTAATCCTCTCTCCTCTTGGAAAATCAAAATGCGTTTGAGAATATTTAAAAACTGTTAAAGGGGAAAAAAAGCAAACCTGATTAACTTGCTTAGTCAAATATTAACGTATAAAGATAAACTTTGTATCTAATTGATTAACATCCATAACACCAAGGTTCCAAGCAATTAACATTACAAACGGAACTTCAGTTATTCGGAATTGGAGTAGAACAATTTCACTAATCCTGTCAGGAAACAAAGTAGAAACTGAAGAAGAAAGTACAAATTTTGAAGCAGACAGTGAACATAGGAGAAATGTGATGGCTTGGATTTAGAATGTTCCCCTGGGCCTCATGGAAACAAGGTAGCAATGTTGGAAGCTTGGTTGCTAAGGAGGGGTCCCTAGGGGTGTGGCCTTGGAGACTGTCTATGGTTCTCTCCACCTCTTGCTCATGTTCTCTCTCTCTCTCCATTTCCTGCTGCCATTGCCTGAGCTCCACAGACCCAGCCTAACATGAACCTCTGAATCTCCAAAAACTGTGAGCAAATAAATCTCCCTTTCTCTAAATTGTGTGGTCAGTCATTTTGGATCATGGCAGTGTGAATTGTGACCAAAACAAGAAAAGAAAACTTTGGACAATTTTAATCCTATTACTTTAATCACTAACTATCTATCCACCTTTAGCAGTTTAAAAGCTTCTGTAAATGATAACTACATCTTCTCACTTTAACTAAACATGTTTGTTTGTCTGTACTAGTCCTCTGGAAATGGCCTCTACAAATGTTATAACACATTTTACTAATCTATTATCTAGATATATTTTCAACATATGGTTAACTTTCATGAAACTTTTTTGAAATAATTATGTTATTACAGAATCACAGGAAGTTGCGAAAATAATCCAAAGATGTCTTTGAACCGTTCACCCAGTTTTCCCCAATAATGACAAATCATCTAACTACTACAATATCAAAACAAGGAAATTGACACTGGTGCAATACTTATAGCTAGACTACAAAATTTAAGTTTTACCAGTCTAAATATGCATGCATTTGTGTCTGCATGTGTATGGCTCCAAGTAATATTTTCCATGTATAGATTCATGTTGTTACTGCTACAGTCTCCCTAGAAAACTGTTCCATGAAAAATCAATTATTTAATATTAGGAAAATTTAAAAGTGTAGTTTGCTTAGCTTGGGATTCTATAAAAATATGATAGAGTAGGTGACTTGAACAAGAAACATTTATTTCTCATAGTTTTGGAGACTGAGAATTATGAAATTAAGTTTATGGCAAATTTGGTTCTGGTGAGGGAACTTTTTCTGACTTGCAGACGGCCATCTTCATACTATATCTTCACACGGCAGAGAAAGAGCTCTGGTCTCTTCCTCTTCTTATAAGGGACCTAATTCCATTATGGCAACTCAACTTGAATGGTGTATCTAAACCTAATTACCTCCTAAAGCCCTACTGCCAAATACCATTACACTGGGGACTGGAACTTCAGCATATGAATTTTAGAAGGACACAAACAAAAATGAACCAGAATTTTGGCCATACGTTTCTCACTTTTATATTTATTAAATGTTATTTACCTCAGTTAATTAAGAAGTTTAAAAAAGAGTGAATCTTGTTTTTCCTGGGTGGCAACATGAGACAGTAGGATAGCATTTGATGTAAGTGGTGGGATGGGCATGAAGAAATATTAAGTCACAATGCCACACCTCTATGTAACAATGTCTGTTTTTCCTCAAGTCATAAGCAGAGGTGGGATCATTAGAGAGCATTAATTTTAGCCAAAACTGGAGCACATCGTGCTACGTGAAATAAGCCAGACATCAAAGGACAAATACTTCATGATGACCTCACTTATGTAGAATCTAAATAGTCAAACTCAAAGAAGCAGAGAGTAGACCAGTGGTTGCCATTGACTGGGTGAGGGGGATACGGGAGGTGCTGCTGGTCAAACAGTATAAACCTGCTAAAAGAGAGTAAGTTCTGGAGATAATGTACAGCCTAGTGACTATAGTTAACAATGTTCCACTCTATTCAAATTTACCAAGACAGTGAATCTTAATATTCTTAGCACAATAAATAAGTCAATTTATTGATTAATTAAAAATGAAAACTGTGAGATGATGGATATGTTAATTAACTTGATTGCAGTGATCATTTTGCACACACAGTAGTCCCTTGGTATCCATGGGGAATGGGTTCCAAGATTCCCACAGGGATCTAAACCCACAGATGCTCAAGTTCCTTATATAAAATGGCACACTGTTGACATGTAGCCTATACACATCCTCCTGCATACTTTACATCATCTCTAGCTGACTTCCAATATCTAATTCAATGTAAAAGCTATGGAAATGGTTGTTATACTGTGGTTTTTAGGGAATAATGACACACTCAGTACAGAGGCATTTTTTCACAAAACATTTTCAATTAATGGTTAGTTGAATCTGTGGATGCAGAACCCATAGATATGGAGGGTCAACCATATAGATAGATAGATAGATAGATAGATAGATATAGATATAGATATATGTACATATTCAAAAACATCAAGTTGTATTCTTCAAATATATACAATTTCTGTTTGTCAATTATACCTCAACAAAGCTGAAAAATAAAAATAACATAGATTGGTAAGGCAAAGTAGATCTTCCTGTGAAGTGATGTGCATAATTTCTTTTTCTTCTTAGTCTCCATATTACAAGAAAAAAATGATGTTCCCACTGCTACGGCAGGTGCAGAACTATGTTTTATAATGAACATTACCAATTTTACATACTGTTGTCAGAAAAAGTTGTGGAAGGCTTGAATAGGGGAAAACAAATTTCAATGTGCTTTGTCTGGTTCACTCTCAGGAAGTCTCCACTTTTCATTGCTTTTGAGCTATTGTATAATTGTCTATTTTGTGGAAAATTGACACTAATGCAAAAGATTTTTTTCCGCAGAATGAAAATGATTTCAGTGCAGTGGAATGCCATTGATTTTTTTCCTCTGTGTACAGTGATTACTTTGCATCTATCTGTGAATTTATTTTAGTACTCATAACAGCCTATACAAGTGCATTCTTTGAATTATCCTTTGAACGAGTTATAGCATTTGAGTGATCCCTCATTTATTATTGAATTAAACAAGTATTTCATGTGTTTGATTTTTATTTGAATGGGAATTATGATTTTACCTTTTATAAAGTTTATCTGTTAACAATACCTTTTAAAAAGATTATCTGTTAACAATATTATGTCTTATATTGTAATATACATATATAAGTATATACTTAAGTATATACTTATAAAATGTATGTACTTAAGTATATACATATATAAGTATATATTATACTTATACTTTGTTCCTCCCTTCCCAGGCCACCTAGAAGTATTTAAACTGTGATGGGGATGTTTAACAGAACACTCCCCACCTGCTACTACCAACGTTCATCATACTATATATATATATATATATATCTGAATTTTGTGCAGGATGAGATATAGGGGTCTAATTTCAGTCTTTCCTCAATTGAGGGGCATTCCTTCCTTTGTGCTTGCAAGTCACCTCATGTATCTCCCAGAATTTTTGTAATGAGCTTCAATGTTCTGGTTATTGCAATTATTTTCTATAAGAAAACAGGTCCCAGAAGGTTTCCAAAACACATACATCTACATCCTCAAAGGACCTAGAAATTAGACCAGAGACTTTGTAATTACTAGAAGAAAAACACGGGACCAACTCTCCAACATATAGGCACTGGAAGAGACTTCCTCAATAAGATCCCAAAAGCTCAGGAAATAAAACTGAAAATTAGTAAATGAGATGGCATCACATTACAGAGCTTCAGTAGAACAAAGGAATCAATCAAGAGCCTGAAGAGAGAGCCTACAGGATGGGAAAAAAGCTTTGAAAGCTACTCTGATGATAGAGGAATAGTATCTTGAATATGTGAAGAACTTAAAAATTTAACACTACAAAACACAGATCAATCAAAAATGGGCTCTTGTTCTGAATAGAAACTTTTCTAAATAAATTCAAATGACCAACACATATGGAAAAATGTTCAACTTCATTAGCAATCAGGGAAATGCAAATCAAAACTACATGGAAACTTCATTTAAGTCCAATTAGAATGGCAATCACCAGGGATACAAACAATAATAAATGCCAGTGGGGATGTGGGGAAATAGAAACTCTTACACAGTATTTGTGGGACTTTAAGTTAGTTCAACCACTATGGAGCTCAGTATGGAAGTTCCTCAAAAGACTAAGAATGGAACCAACATATGGCCCAGCTATAGCAGTCCTCAGTATCTTTCCAAAATAATTAAAGTCAGAATACTACAGTAATACATGCATACCCATGTTTTTTACAGCACAATTTACAATAGCCAAATTATAGAACCTTCCTAGGTTTCTATCAACAGATGAATGGAATAAGAAAATGTGGCACATGAACATGATGGAATTTTACTCAGCCATAAAGGACAAAATGATGTCATTTGCAGGAAAATGAATGGAGCTGAAGAACATTATGCTAAGTGATATTATCCAGTTTCAAAAATCAAGGGTCATATATTTTCTCTCATATGTAAAAGCAGGAGAGAAAATAGAAATAAAAGGTATTTCAGATAAACGAGAAAAGGCTAGAATAGTGCAAGGGGGTTGGGGAAGGAAGGTTGGATGGGGAAAAGGGGTATTGTGTTAGGAAACAATTCAAATACTGTTATGTTCATATATGAAAGTATCTCTAACAATCTCACTAACATATATGGAGAGGAAGAAGGAGCGGGGTGGGATGAGAAGGAAAATACACCGAGGGATGTAAGTGATGAGTGTGTGTATGTTTGTATCACTTTAAACCTCATTATGATCTATAATTACAATACACCAGTAAAAATATAAAAAATTTAAAAAAACATTTCCCTCATGTTAAAAAAAATGGATAGGTCCGTAATGCTGGAAGGAACCTTAGAGATCGCAGATTATGAAGCGCAATATCATTTTACATAATCAGGAATGTGAAACCCAAAGAAAGTTAAGTGATGTGTAGAATATCTAATCTAGTTAGGAAGAGAACCAAGACTATAACTTAACTCTTAAGGTATTATTTTTACTTGCACTATTTCTTTTCACATAGTACCATAAAGAGGAAAAAAGTAAGAGATTTTTACATTTTAGCTTACCTATAGTAATCCTATATATAGAAACACATCTCCAGGTTGAAAATTTATATTTCACAGGAAAATAAATATGTCTGTAAATCTCAGATCTGTTGGGTTGGACAATTATACTTTTGATTATATTTGGCTGCTCAGATTTCACAGTTTAATAAACAAGCAAATACTTGTAGCTTCCTACTCAGCAGCCCAACACGATACTCTTCCATGTAATTATGCCCTCACTTATGCCTCTACATCCCTCTTCACACCCACCTTTCCCTTCACACGAAAATATGAGGAAAGCTGGGTGCACACCTCTAATCCCAATACTTGGAAGGCGGGACAGGAGGATTACAGATTCACTGCCAGTTTCAGAAATTTAGCGAGGCCCTTTGCAACTTACTGAGACCCTGTTTCAAAATTAAAAAAAAAAATTCGGGCTGGGGGTGTAACTCAGAGGTTGAATGCCCTTGGGCTCAGTCCTCAGTGACACACACACACACACACACACACACACACACACGCACACATACACAGTAGAAAATGTATCTATCTCACTAGACATCAACTATTTAGATAAGGGTCTTCATCTTTTCTAAATTCCCAGCATATTTTTTATAGAAAGAGGAGTTCTGCAAAGTTAAATCAAACCATAGTGAACTGAATTCAGAACAGAGCTCATATCATGTCACTTTGCATATTAAAGGGATTGGGTTGAAATGATTATGAATGCACTTGAGCACAAGTGTCCTGTTTCACTCTTCGCCTTTTTTGGGCAGTGATGGAACCCAGCCTTCCATTACATTCCTGTCACCATCTTCCAACCCAGTTATTGACCCATAGACACCTGGCATCCAAACGCAATAGCACCCTAGAGGTGGGTAAGACTGAGGAATGATAACTATGCTGAGGATGGAGGATGCAGTGGGTTGTCATCTTGTCTGGTGCCTGAAATCTGAACCTTCACATTGTACTTTGAAAGGTTTAAATATTGCAAGCTTTCTGATATATGAATTTCTTTGTCTGCTCTTTGCTTCATTTCTATTTTTAGCCCTCTGCTTCAACACTTCCATTAGAATGAGGGAAATTCTCTAAGTCATTTTAAAACTAGATCCTCCTTGTCACTGGACCCCCATTGCTCTAACGTGGGACTGTTCTTTGCTTTAAACATTTCTCGGTGCTCATCACTCCTGCAGCAGCTGGTGCCTTCTTTGATTCATATTATAAACTTCTAAATTCCTGGACTTTGTTACTAGCCATGCTATGTGACCACCTTGAATATGTTTTTGCAAATGGTTCTTTAGTCCATTCCACAGTATTTAGAGAAGAATTACCACTCTGCCCCCATTGCTGATAATAATCCAGACTTCATTGAATCTTTTTAGTCTTAGTAATAAAAAAATTAACTGCCTATTTACACCAAAATCAATGAGTAACTCTATACCCAATGACACTTTTATTAATTATAGCTCTTTGGCTGAGTGAAAGAAATCTTATTTTAATTATTCTGATTTAATTAAACCAAAAGAAGAGTTCATTGGCCCAAATAATCAAAGCACACAAAGGATAAATACATCTGACATAAGACATGATGAGGACGAGGGTTTCCTGTATCACCAGGAGCTTTTCTCTGTGCCCCTTTCTTCTGTCTTCTATCTTCTATCTATCTTCTGTCTTCTATCGTCTATCTTCTATCTTCTATCTTCTATCATCTTCTATCTTGTATATTCTATCTTCTATCTCTGAGCAGGTTTCTGTGCTGAGGACCTGAATCCCACATGTCCATGATTAGTATATGAGAAAAGATACCCTCTTTTCTCTGATTATTAGAAAAAAAAAATCTTAAGAAAAAGTTTTTAGGGAAAACAAGTCAATAAATATTCATGGCATATACTGGCATAAATGATAATCTTTGATAATTACTCTCCCACTCATGGAGAGTTATTACTTAATATGTTATGAAAACCTTTTAACTAAATTTTCACACTACATTTAGCCTCTGAAGCAACTGGTTCGAACTAAAGTGAACATAAAGGATGTACTCCTCGGATCTGAATGATATCCTACAATGATTTTTTTTTACTTGTATTCATACTATTGTAACTGAGCAGTGGAACCATGGAAACCCAGGCAGGTTATAAGATTCAGAACACTGAATGTTAGCCAATCTTCTTTACCATTCAATGCAAAAGTCACTAAACTAGTCATCTAATTTCTGAGCAACTCAATAAGCTAAAAAACACCCAAGTCATAATTCTTCTATAAATTTACAATTCATAAATACAGTCAATACTCCATATCTGTGAGTTCCACATCCATAGATTCAAGTGTGTATTGAAAATATTTGAAAAAAATAATGTGTCTCAACTGAACAGATACAGACTATTTTCCCCTGCCCATCATTCCCTAAATAATTCAGTGTAATATATATTAATACTGTATTAGGGATTATGGGTAATCCAGAGATGATAGAGAGTATAAAAAGGATGTACACAAATTATATGAAAATCCTATGCCATTTTATTTAAGGAATTGAACACTCATGAATTTTGGTACTATGGGGGTTCCTGGAACCAATCCCTGGCAGATACTAAGGGACAATTGGATATATTTCTTTATAACAAGTTAAGTATGCCTCCCTAAATTGTTTTTTAAAAATAATCAGTCAACCATTTATTACTCAGTTATCCTTCAAGTCACTCTGTGTCCCTGTCTCTCTCTTGTCTTTTCTTCTTTTTCTCTTTAACACATGCACCCGCAGAATAACTCATTCCTTATATATTTAAAGATAACCATAATGCCCTCCAGTACCAGAACATTATGTTTTCTCTTCTTTATGACAATATATCCGATTTATTCAAATATTTTATATTACATATTTTATAAATATTTCATCATCTAGTTGACATTATCTGGGAAAACTCTAATTCAAATTTGTTTTGAAAATGCAAAATAGAAATCAAATACGACTGTTAGCATAAAGCGTTCTCATTGAAAACTTGATGAGAATGTTGACTTCATTATGTACAGACTCTCAATAATGCTGATTAAAAATCCTACCAGCTTTGATGGCAGAAAGTATGCACTTTTAGCTCTTGGTAGAGTGCCTGAAAAATATCTCCATACACCAAGCTTCATGCCATTTCTTAGGAAAAAGAGTTTCCCAGGGCAGATACTTTGAGAACCTGCAGTCCCAAAGACAGATCAGAAATCTAACTTTGAAAATCAATAAAGAACAGTGAGGTCACATTGGATGCAAGAGCAAATGAGTTTATTTGATCAAATATAACTGAACTGCCATATATTTTGCAAGAAGAATGTATGTATTAATGAATCACTTGTCTCAAAATTATAGACTTTTGACTCTATATTTCCCTCAGTCATTAATTTCCTAGTCTGAAAGAATTAGTCTGTTAGCCCATGCATGACACCAGAGAAAGGATACAGAGAGGGGTTAGCTAACATCGCTAAAAAGCTGAGGCTAGCAGCTCTAAGTAGACCCTGGGATATTTTGCTTAAAAAGTATGGAAATTCAACAAGCTGATCTTCAGAAGGCTGATCCACAGGTGGGTCTGTAACAAGAAGACTGGAAGGATGGGCGGCAGAATCCAGATCCATAGCTAAGGGAGGGGAAGCCACGGACTCCACAACTCAGAGGTCTGAAGCCACTGGATCCACAGCCAGAGGAGTAGAAGCTCCTGGATCCATAGCCCAGGGAACTGTAACTTCTAGACCCAAAGCCCAGGGAGCCACAGCTGCCAGACCCAAAACTCAGAGGTCTAGCAAAAGTGGTCTGGCAAGGACTGCAGGGCGTGGGGGTCCTCGGGCGGTAGCAGGAAGGCTGGAAGGGCCTGGACACCACGCAGGACGTCTGGCAGCTGGGCCTGCGGAAGGTCTCCTGGCAGCCACTGTAGAGCGAGGAGCCCAGCTGGCAGGTGCTGGGAGAGCCCAGGTTAGTGCTGTAGACCAGGTTGCCTGGGTAGGAAGAGCCGCAGGAGGAGCCAGAGTAGGGCAGGTAGCCCCCGAAGGAGCGAGAGGAGAAGTTTCCTGAGGAGCAGCTGTAGGGCATGTTGAGAGGAGATGTGAGCTCAGCTGAGTGTAACTGAGAAGGTTCTCTGAGATTCAATGTCCTGTTCTGGACTCTGGGTTATATACAGTGTCACACCTGGGTGTGTCCACGTTCCCCATGCGCATGCTCCTCCCTCACCTTTTAAATGAGAATGTTTCTCTAGGTAATTCTTTAAAAGTTCTCACATGTTCACATACTTAATTGCACTTTAATCACTCTGGTACACTTAGCAGGAAGCCACTCACCGTTCTTTCCCATGAAATTTTCTGTGGTTTGACCTTCAGTGTTTATAGTTCATCACATTTCACAATAGCTTCCCCTTATTACCCTTGGGTACACCAAGTCATTGTCCAACCAAAAGGAATTACATAAACTCTTCACTTCCATTAAGTTACCAGGAACATTGCTGGTTACTATTCAAAATGACTTGTCTTTCAGAAGTGCATTGCAATATATTTCTCTAAATACTAACTATACTCAGTAGTTGCAGCAATGCCAGTTAAACCTTTTTTCCTATCTTGAGCCCAGAATCAGAATTAAGGGTGCAACATTGGCCTTTGTTGTTCATATCAATGAACATTCTCAAAGAGGAGCTTTCTTAGACCATGCTCACTTTGGAAGCAGCAAACACAACCCTTTGAGTGAGACTTTAAATAAAAAGCTTCTCCATGTATTTTCTGATGCGTCCATTTGGTAGCTTTTGCTTATGCCCAAGGTCAATCCACAGAATATGTTTAAATTTAGTTTTTGACTTTTTATTTTTTTTTCTTGGCAGAAGGGCAGATTCTTAGCTACAATTATGAATACATACCTAAAGTACCATTTTGGGGATTGTTAACATTTTCTGAAGATGCTGACTTGAAGCATTAGAGTAATATGGATCTGTAAAGAAATCCTGATCAAGCCAAGCAGGAAAAAAAATAAGCTTAAAAGAGGTTCAATAACTTCCACTAATATCTCAGTTGGACAGAAGCAAGAGTGAGGTTTTGACCATTGAATCACGCTCAACAGGGGAATTCCATACAGCACTGATCTTTATACATTTCAAGCATAGTTTACCTTCTAGCCCAAGAAAAAGAAAAGAACCTGGGAAATCCATATTAAGATGAATGGGAGGAAAATGTCTTCTTATCTGCTCTGTACCCATTCTTCCTGTCTTGTATCTGACATTTATTTGGTTTAACTAAGGGAAATGGCATTCACAATTGTCATTGAAAAGAGAGCCACTTAACTACCTAAGAATCAACTTGCTTCATTCCCAAGCATGCGTGTGTGCTTCATCGCACTGAGTTACTTTGTTTTATGATTATCTCTCCCATGTAGAACCCAGAGTGAGGCGTGCATCACATGAAGTCCCCTTGTGCAATGCTTAAGCCATCACTCTGATTCACTGAAGTAAATAAGCTGTGCTTTATGAATGGACACCCATTAAACTTCCTAAAGAAGCATGTGCCATCCCAACATATAGCAATTCCTACAATGCCAGCCTTGAACTCCTCTAGAATGGGAAATAGTCCTCTCTTCCTTTAAAATTTGTACTTTAAAAAACATTTTCTAATATCCAGAAGTTCTTGCTTTCAAGGCTTGCTCCTTCTGTGAGGCAATGAACATTAAAATTACTTGAGAATAAGTCAATTCTAATTAACACTCCCTCCTCCCATCCGTAATTACGTTAATATTTGTCATTAGAGTTATTTGTGCACTTTGTGCAAATGCTAATGAACAACTCATAAATGCTAATAAATATGTCCCTCTGAATGGAAGAAAATGCAAAACAAAACTAGAGTAGTTTCAGTAGATCAGAAGTGCATTCTAGAATTAATGAATACTCTGTGCTCTATATACACAGGCAGTGTGTTTGTTTAAGATAAAAAAAAAACTTCACAATCTGGGTATGTAAGAGGAAAAATGCAATATTGAAAAC
This sequence comes from Glis glis, assembly GCA_004027185.1. Taxonomy (NCBI): domain Eukaryota; kingdom Metazoa; phylum Chordata; class Mammalia; order Rodentia; family Gliridae; genus Glis; species Glis glis. The sequence goes on from PVJS01041009.1 coordinate 13,241, forward strand.
AACCTTCCTTCCTTTCTTCTTTTTCTTTCTGAGAAATTGAGAAATACCAACACTACATAGAAACAAGAAAAGACCTAACATTAGAATACTTGGAGCCAGGCATGGCGATGCACACCTCTAATCCCAGTATTTGGGAGACTGAGACAGGAGGATCAAAGGTTTGAGGCCAGCCTTAGCATCCTAGTGAGACTGTGTTTTGAAATAAAATATAAAATAGGACTGAGGGTGTATCTCAGAGGTAAAATACCTCTGGGTTTGATCTCCAGTATCACACACACCAAAAAAAGTGATTTTTCCAGGTCATCATTGTATCTCAGCCTTCAAACTGAAAATCACTTTTTGCAATATTTGCAGAGATTTTTGAAAACATGTACAAATTAGTCTGTGCTTGCTCAGAGTCTTTGGCATTGGAGTTCATGATTCTCCTTGGCACTGCCCCCTCCTACCTCACTGCAGCTTTTCCTGCTTCGTGGACCTGTTTTATGTCTTCAGACCCACATTGCTCACAACTTCTATTTTGAATGAAAAACGCAGGGTAGCTACTTTCTAAACAGCTCGGCTTACAGTTCCCTCTGCTCTTTTTACCCCTGCTCAGAACTTAACCTTGGCATTTTCCCAAATCACTTTGAGATACTGGAAAACCTTATCAAAATCACATAGAGTGACAAAGCAAATTCTAGAGTAGTTTCCAGGAATGCCTAAACTCACAGTTGTGACTATTTTTTCAGAATTTCATCATCATCATCATCATCATCATCATCGTCATCCTCTCTGTCTCTTGCTTTTAAATTGAAGAAATAAAATATTCGAGAGATAAGGCCCTTGTGGCCCACTGCAATCCAGTCCTCTTTTCCAGCCTTCCAGAACCATTCTAATCATGCATTCAGTTTTCAGTAGCCTTTCAGGAAATTTTCTTTACATATATTTATAGGTTTATACAAATTATTTTGTTATTATTGTTTTAAGTTACAATAATGCTCTTATTGGACATATATATATATATGTTCTTTTTATATTAAAATGATTTAAATAAATAACTTTAAAATATGTCCATGTAGCTATGTATATATCTGTGTATTTATTCATCAATTCTACAGTAGCACTCTCAAGTGTCAGACAATGTTATTAGTAATTTATTACAAATATTAGCTCACTTAATCCTCATAGTAATTCTACATGGTACATGCTGTTTCTATTCTTATCTGACAGATGAGGAAGCTGAGAGACAAACAGGTTGAATTACTAGCCCAAGGTCACTCATGTTGCTAGAGATTGGAAAAGATGGGATTACATTGTCAGAGTTTGTGCAAATAACCACTTTGCTATGATACAAACATCTAGGTTCCTCTTTTGACTACCTTACAGAATTCCACTATATACAAATACTATATTTTAAAACATTTATCTCTCTACTATTTTGGGTATTTCATTGTCACGTGTCAGGAACATATTTGCATAGATATCATGTCTAGGGCTTCTGCCAGATGTCTATTTAGGGCTAAGATTACCAGGTATATGTAATTACTGTGGCTTTGAACCATGGCCCTTGAATCTTGGCTGACTGAATTTAAATCCTGATTACATTATAAGCTCTATAAGTCAAGCATATGTGAATTTTTTCTATTTACCTTTTATCCATTCTTTTATAGATTTATTTTTATAGTTATTTGCGTATTCCTTATTTTATGTTTTTGTCTTTCATGGGTATCCTTCTGTGGTCAGTTTTTTGACTAATTTTTGTTTCATTCAGCTCTATTGAGATAAAATCCACATATAATGAAATTCAACATTCAATAAATTTTGACAAACATAGGTAGTCAGTAACCAACAATTAACTGAGATAGTGTATTTCTACTATTTCCAGAAGTTCTCATGCCCCTTGTATCAATCCCACCATGTCTAAAATTCGGCCCCTATTAGTGCACAGTAGATAGAATTATGCACCACATAGCTTTTATGTTTAGCTCCTTTAAAAGTACATGTTGCTTTTGACATTTATCCAGGTTCTTGCCTATTTTGATTGTTAATTCTCTTTTATTCCTAAATAGTATTTTATTGAATGTGTATCATACATTTTGGTTATCTATTCACCATGAAATTGAACATTTAGATGATCTCCAGTTCTGGGTTAATTTGGACAAAATTGCTTTAAACATTCACATGCAGATATTTTTGCAGACATATGTTTTCAACTTTCTTAGGTAAATAGCTAAATGTGGGATTAAAAAAAAAGTTTCATATGGTAACTGCCATGGTTAACTCTATAAGAAACTATCAAATTGTTTTATACAGTGCCTGTAACATTTTCTATTCCCAACAGCAATGTATGAAAGTTTATGTTCTTCCTCATCCTCAACAACACTGTGTATATTATTATTACCTAATTATTACAATGTATAATAATTACCATTCTCCTTATTCTAGTTGGCACGTAGTGGTGTCCCACTGTGGTTTTAATTTGCATTTGTCTAATGAGTATTAACACTGAACATGTTTTTATGTGCTATTTGACTCTCACATCTCTCCTTTAGTGGTGTCTATTCAAATATTTTGACCATTTTTGAGTTTTCTTTTTGGACTGATTTATAATAGTCCTTCGTATATCCAAGATATACTCCTCTATCAAATATGAATGTTTTCAGTATTTTCCTTTTGCAGTGGCTTGTCATGTTACTTAATTATCAAAGTCTTTGAAGAATATATATATATATATATATATGAAGTCTTTGCATATATATATATTCAAAGAATAAATACATATATATTGATTATCAAATCCAACTTAGCCCAAATACTCTTAGAACATTGTGCAAAATTTGGGTTGGACCTCTTTTAAAGAAATTATTTAGATGTTCAATCATCAATTTGTTGAAAAGACTACCCTTTCTCATTGAATCATAATGACACATTTGTTAAAAGTCAATTAATCATACTTATATAAATCTATTTCTGGAGGCACGCTGCTGCATCATTGATGTTCATTATTTGTCATTAGGCAAGTACCACAAGGTCTTAATTACTTTGGCTTTATGGTAAAACTTGAAATCAGATTGGAGATCTTCAAACTTTGTACTGAATTTTAAAAATTGTTATCCAATTTGAGTTCCTTTGCACTTCTGTAGAAAATTTAGTGAGTTTGCTGAATTTATTTTTAAAAAGTCTTGATTGGGATTATTTATTGATTATGTCAAATCTATATTCAATTTGGGGAGAATTGGCATCGTGAGAGTAGAGTCTTCTGTTTTATGAGCATGATTTATCTCTGTTTATTTAAGCATTTTTTGATATCTCTCAGCAATATACTGTAGATTTAATTATACAAATTCTAAAATCCTGCATAGGCTTTGTTAGATTTATAATTTTATGATTTTTAATATTTTGGTGTTATTTTAAAATTGAAACTTTTATTTCTTTTATCTGCTTATCAGTTTTGCATAAAATTATACTTTTTCTTTATTTTGATCCTGCATCCTGCAACTTTCCTTATTTACTTATTAGTTCTAGCAGATACTTGTGAATTTATTTAATATACTTTATATTTGCTATCATGTTATCTGAAAATAAAGAAAATATTATTTCTTCCTTTAAAATACATATATATATATATATATATATATTTCTTTTTGTGGTACCAGGGATTGAACCCAGGGGTGTTCTACCTCCGAGCTTCACCCCTGGCCCTATTTTTTATAGTTTATTTTGAAACCAGGTCTCACGAAGCTGCGGAGGGCCTCACCAAGTAGAGAGAGAGAGAGAGAAAGAGAGAGAGACAGGGAGAGAGAGAGAGAGAGAGAGAGAGAGAGAGCGCTGAAGCCGGCCACGAACCCGGATCCTCTGGTCTCCGCCTCCCAAAGTACTGGGATTACAAGCGTGCACCACCACGCCTGGCTAAAATACATATATATTTTTTTTTCTTCTGGTCTTACTCTACTAGGCAGAACCTCCTGGGTATAGAAGAGACATCTTTACCTTATTTCTGATAAAGCTGAGAACATTTTCTTCTGAAAGTTGTTTACTGAGACTTTTATTAGGAGGGCATGTTCAATTTTTCTTCCTTTCTTATAAATTGATGAGTTTTTCATGCTTTTTAATGAATTTATTGGGATTGCAACATATTTTTGACAATCTGACAAATTGTACAGATTAATTTTGAACATCAAACTGACTTTGCAGGAACGGTGCACCATACCTTTAAGGCATTGCTTGATTCACTAATTTTTGTCTGAGGATTTTATGACTATGTATTTGAGGGATATTGGTTTATAATTTTTTAAATAATTATGCCCATGTATGGCTACCCATCAGGGTGACATTAAACTCATAATATTAGTTGGGAAGTTTTTATACTTCTTTTTCTTTCTGAAAGATTTTATGTAAAATTGATTTTCTTCAAACATTTTGAATAATTTGATTGTAAAGCTATCTTGGCTTGGAATTTTCTTTGTTGGAAGGGTTTTAACTGTTCATTTAATTTCTGTTTTAATAGGTGAATATCTGAGTATTCTGGCGTGAGGTCTGGGAGTTTGGGTCTATCAAGGAATTTTCCTATTTCACCTACGATATTGCTGGAGGTGGCCTCAGGGTCCAGCAGTAGTGGTCATATCAATCTGCTTGGTCTGTAGAAATTACAGAAATAGCCGGGCGTGGTGGCGCACGCTTGTAATCCCAGTACTTTGGGAGGCGGAGAACGGAGGATCCGGGTTCGCGGCCAGCCTCTGCTCTCTCGTTCTCTCTCCCTCTCTCTGTCTCTCTCTCTCTCTACTTAGTGAGGCCCTCCGCAACTTCGTGAGACCCGGTTTCAAAATAAAGTATAAAAAATAGGGCCGGGGGCGTAGCGCGGAGGTAGAACGCCCCTGCGTTCAATCCCCGGTACCGCAAAAAAAAAAAAAAAAAAAAAAAAAAAAAAAAAAAAAAAGAAAAAAGA